>APFE031102206.1:120945-133629 GCA_000404065.3 Pinus taeda
AATGGCCATTACCAAACAATTCCAACTTTCTGGTAATGAGCACAAGAATAACAGAGCTCTAACTTCATCATCAAAGTTCACCCCTACAGAACATAACTGACTTGTAACAGTATTAAAATCATTTAAATGATCTGCAATAGATCCACCTTCCGAGATCTTCATATTAAATAACTGTTTCATAAGAAATACCTTGTTTGAGGCCGAGGGTTTTTCATATAGTTTCTCCAACGGCTTAATCAAACCATCTGCTGTTGTTTCCTTCAAAATGTTGAAGGCGACCAATGCTACAAGGCACAACCGTATTTTTCCGAGCGCCTCTCTATCGAGAAGGTTCCATTCTTCATCTTCCATATCCGTCGGCTTCTTTGATTTTCCGCCCAATGGTAGGTATAGATCTTTCTGATACAGATAATCTTCCATCTGCATCTTCCACAGCGAGAAGTTTTGGCCACTAAATTTCTCGACCCTAAACTTACCATTTTCTGCCATTGCTCCCACTCGAACTGGGAACCCTCCTTTCCTACGAGTTTATCAGCAAAATAGACCTTCGGCTCTGATACCAGTTGTTAGAATATCATATATATTATGGAGCAATGGAACACATAAAATATTGCAGAAATATAAACACAGAAAATGCACAAAACAAGAGAGACATAGATATACGTGGTTCACCCAGTTTGGGCTACATCCACCCCAAACAGCCAGTCCTTCCTTTCTATTATCCAGCAAAATGAAGAGACACAACCTACAGCAAATCCGATGTAATATCCTTTGTCTTCTCTCACAGTCTCACCTCTCTATTTCTCGCTCACACATAATACACATCTATCTCACATCCTCAAATACAACGCCCTCATACAAAGAGAGGGGTTACCTTCTAGGGAAAAAAACCCTAAACTAAACATAAGTACTACCATCAGATCATCCGCCTAATGAACGACCCAGATTGATTAGAAATTACTATACTTTTACAAGGAAATTTTACAGTTGTTTTTAGCTTTGGGGGCGCTGCCCACGAAAAACCCCCGCCAGGGGGCGGCTCCCAAAGGTCGCGTCTGGCCCCCCCTGGACCCCCCCTACAGCAAATATTTTACGGGCGGCATTGCCGCCCCCATTTTGAACTGGGGTCCAATGTGGCAGTACTTTTGAATATAGAAGATAATCAGGCTCCACACCCAACAAAAATCACATTTTTACAGACTGAGGGATAGGTTCATCTCAATGCACTTATCTAGAACTTTTCCTAGGTTAGATAAAGCTTCTTGAAAGTTAGAGCCATAAGGAGTAAAATCATCCATGTATATTTCTACTGCATCATGAACCAGTTTAGAAAATATGCTTAATACCGCTCTTTGGAAAGTGGTAGGAGCATTGCAAAAACCAAACGGAAGGACCCAGTATGCAAAGTTACCCAAGGACAATTGAAAGTGGTCTTATTTTGGTCTTTCGGGCTGATTTGAATCTAATTGTACCCACTAAACCCATCTAGGAAGGAGAAAAACATTTTCCCTGCTAGACCATCTAACACTTTATTTATGAAAGGTAAAGGAAAATGGTCCTTTTTATTGGCTTTGTTCAATTCCCAATAGTCGACACATATTCTCCACTTACCATTTTTCTTTGGCACTAGCACCAAAGGAGAGACCCATTCACTGTTAGAGATGGGATAGATGAATCATTCATCAAACAATTTCTATAGTTCTTCCTTAACAATATCTTTAAGTGTTGGGTTCATCCTCCTTTGAGGTTGCCTGACTTGCTTGCAATCTTCCTTGATGTATATGTGATTAGTACATACTAAAGGGTGGACTCCCTTCATCTCCTTATAACTCTAGGCGAAGGCATCTAGATGTTTTCTCAGTATGCTACATAGCTTCTCCTCCTAGGAAGTAGATAGGGATGGATTGATTTTCAATGTTCTTTCTGGGCCAATCTGATGCAGGAGCAACGAGCAACAAAGAAAAGCTAAGCATAGGTGGACAGCAAAGCTGGATCGAAAGGAAAAAATAGAAAAATCTACTTTAAAACAGAGATAAAGCAGATTTAAAACATGCATGCATGAAGCTTTTGTGGAGAAAATCAGGAGAAGATAGGATTGATCATTCCTAAAATTCTTATATATATGTAATGTGATAGGATGTGAGATATATCTTTTGTGAAGAAACTTGTGAGTGGGAAAAAATGTAATCGGTGTGGATGTGTTGGCTAAGGCTACAATGCCTTAGATCCAGTGATTTTTGTAAATAATCGAATTATATATTATGTGTTATTCCTGTCTACTGAATTGTGAGTTTATAGTTTAACTAATGAACGAATTCCTGTGTTGCGTTCTTGTTGATCGACCATCGATCAGTCAAAAGATCGAGGGCGATGTAAATATCGTTTAATTATTATATATTTGTTCAATTATATGCAGTCGTGTAATTACTGTTTTTAAGGATTGATAATAAATGATAGAGGAATGGATGCATGTTAATAGTGTTGTGCGTGCGCTCTCTTTACAATATTTTTTTTTATGGAGAAATTGGGATTTTGGGCAACCCCCAAATTCTCAGTTTCATCAGGTGGTATCAGAGCAGTAAGATTCTGCGGAAGGAGAAGCAGTAGAGGAAGGTGAGAAGATTGCAATAGCCTAGAGCGGTTACCAAAAGACCAAGTCCAAAGGAGAGCTTGGTAAGGTAAGATGCAGCAAGGAGGACTTGTTGTTGCAGAGGTTGATTGCAGCTCACAAGTTGAAGATATTACGAAGACCAAAAGCATATGACCAGGAGGTCATAAATTTTTGTGCCTTGGGAGTCTGATGCAGGAGCAACGAGCAACAAGGCAAAGCTAAGCATAGGTGGACAGCAAAGCTGGATCGAAAGGAAAAAATAGAAAAATCTACTTTAAAACAGAGATAAAGCAGATTTAAAACATGCATGCATGAAGCTTTTGTGGAGAAAATCAGGAGAAGATAGGATTGATCATTACTAAAATTCTTATATATATGTAATGTGATAGGATGTGAGATATATCTTTTGTGAAGAAATTTGTGAGTGGGAAAAAATGTAATCGGTGTGGATGTGTTGGCCAAGGCTGCAATGCCTTAGATCGAATGATTTTTGTAAATAATCGAATTATATATTATGTGTTATTCCTGTCTATTGAATTGTGATTTTATAGTTTAACTAATGAATGAATTCTTGTGTTGTGTTCTTGTTGATTGACCATCGATCAGTCAAAAGATCGAGGGCGATGTAAATATCGTTTAATTATTATATATGTGTTCAATTATATGCAGTCATGTAATGACTGTTTTTAAGGATTGATAATAAAGGATAGAGGAATGGATGCATGTTAATAGTGTTGTGTGTGCGCTCTCTTTACAATAATTTTTTTTTATGGATAAATTGGGATTTTGGGCAACCCCCAAATTCTCAGTTTCATCACAAACTCTATGTTTTTAACATGGAGAGAAGTGAGGCCAGCCACACAGAGATCAATTGAGGGGTTGTTTTGGATTTCTCTCACTATGTCTTCTAATGGTGATACACTGGGAGGTGGATCCTCAATCAAATTTTCAATCATATCATCCTCATCTTGCGGTTTTCCCCCATGGAAATTTCTATTGTACAAAGTGGTGCAGAATAAACTTCATCCTCATCTTTCGCCTCCAACAAGAGAGGTAGATCATGTTCTAGCAAGGGTTGGGTAGGAGGATATAGGATTAACTGATTGGACATGTACCTGTTCTTTATGGTCATGTTCCCATCTCGGCAGCTGATGTAGGCATCGACTGTAGCCAACGAGGGTCTTGCCAAAATGAGAGGATACCTAGTGAGCTTTGCATTTGGCTGGAGAAATAAGAGATCTGTAGGGTACTCCCAAGAATCAATGGAGACCATCACATCTTCCACAATCCCCTCAAGGGTCATTGTGGAGCGGTCTGCTAGCTGCAACACTGCCATGGTCTTCCTCAACGAGCCTTGAAGGTTACTTTCAAGAATTGTATCCTTTGTCATCACATTAATGGCAGCTCCCAGATCAACCAAAGGTATGGGGGACCATTGTGCCATTGTTGTGGACATCAAATACTGGGCTTCCAAGGTCCAGATATTTTGGACAGATTATCTACCCCAACATTAGGTCGGATAGTTGTCCTATGACATTGATGGTTGGGGCATTTCTCTTGTGCCTTCCTAGCTGCCTAAAGCACTTCTATTTGATCAACCTATTATAGATAGGCACTTCTGTTATGGCTTGGAGAAGCAGTATCTTCACACATAAATGTTTCAATTCTCCCAGGAGTTTAGTCTCTTCTAGGGTAGGCTTCATTGTCATGGATAATCTCTTAGGAAAGGGTGGATTTTCTTTAGGTTTGCCTTACTCTTTATCTTCCTCAACCTCCCTGGGTGGAGGCTAGCTATCTAGGAGAACTTTCCGGGATCACTAGTTAATTTCTTGAATCTCTACAACATAAGTTGGGCATGATGGTTGCCCACTATACACTTGCTGATCCTGTCTCGTTCGGGTTTAGATTTGTCTGGGTAGGCATTTGGGGTTGCCTTGGTGGAGCAGAAGGTAATGGTTGTGGCTAGGCAGGTCATGGAGGCAAAAGAGCAGAAGGAGAGTTGTATTACGACATCCACCTCTGATGAGATGCATTCCACTTGAGGTTGTAGCCAAGCATAGGATTGAAATGAATGGGTGGCTGGTTGGGCATGATATTGAGATATGAAGGACCAAGGAGGAGGCATGGACTAGGAAGGATGAGCAGGGGGGGCCCAAGAGGGTATGGAGGTGACTTGGTTGGGGTTGTAGTATGCCTAAGATGTCCCTTGCATCCCCTGCTGGTATGGTCTAGGTCCATATGGCCTCCTTTGGTTTATGTAATAGATCTGTTCAGTGACTCTTTCGGCCCCTTCATATACAACTTTAACTCTGGGCAAGGAAGGGCACTTATATGTAGAACGATCTTCTTCATAGACTGAACAAACCTCTATAGAGTTCAATGGGTATTCATTCCTAGGATGCCTCCTGGTTCATCTAGGGCAAAAAATGGCCAAAGCCCTCTGTGCTTCCTCTTGTTTTCTTCTTGTATGTAAGGTATTGATTTGCATGGCAAGAGTCTGCAGCATCTCACTCTTGAAGTCTTCTAGCATGTTTCCAGTTTCACCTTTAATGGATGAATTGGAAGAAGAGGTATTGGCTATGGGTTGACTCCCCCTACCTTTATTTCTGGCTGCTCTAGAATGATTTCTAAAAATAGTTTTTATGTCCTCATATGATAGTTGGTAGATGTATTCCCCGACCAGTAGATGGAGGGTGTGTAAAATGTATTCCTGAAATCCCCTGAGCAGGACCAACCTTAGAGACTCAGGGTCATGTGTACACTAGCCCTTTTGTAACTGAGTTGGAACCTCTCTTCATAGTCTTCTAGGGACTCATCACTTCCTATGGTCATTCAAAAGATTTCTTCTTTAGTATCTTTTGATCTACAATACTCTCGATACTTGTTGTTAAAGGCCTGCTGCATCTAAGCCCAAGTTGTGATGCTATTTCCAGGTAATCCCATGAACCAGCGCAGTGTTGTGTCCTTGAGAGTAGAAGGGAAGAGTTTCAACTTGTGCTCGTCCATAAGTTTGACAGATGACAACAAACTCGAACAAGAAGGTGTCAGGATCTTCTGTAGTGAGACCATGAAAGTGAGTTAGGGCTGAAGGACTTATATTCTTCATTCTTGTGTCCCCATTGGTCTCCCGAAGGGGGAAGGTACCCTCTATTCACTTTCCATTTCCCCTAGCGTTTTTGTTTTTAGCCATTGGCTCCAGAGGAATGTTTTCTTCTTCTTCTTCTTCCCCTATAGGTTCTTCAAATATGTCTCGATGTTCTCCTAAGGGTTTTTCTTGATTGCATCCACTGAAGAAGAGAGAAGGTTGGCTGTGTGAAGTAGTGGAGGTGTTAGGCAAAATTTTTCCTAAGTTATCTCTACTCCTACGATGCATGAAAGGAAATATTTTTGGTTGGTTTTTTTTTTCTTTTTCCCCACAGTGAAAGTACCTGCAGGTACTGAAATTGTGATTGAACAAGACAAATTGCAACTAGCTAAACTAAACTTTCTGAATGGAAATTTGCAGAATTGAAAAGGAAAGCAAGGAAATGCAGAACTGAAAGAAAATAAATGACTAGTCTACTTCTGCCGAAATAAACTATTAGAAGAATGTTGCAATAGGAAATAGAAGAAAGAAGTAATCATAGAATACTCTGATGCTTCCCTGGAAACGGTGCCAAAAAGTGATTAGCATCAGTATTGCAGCAAGAATGCTACAACTCCTAGGCTACCAACTTTACTTTTATCAACCTCGTAGTTCGTAACAAACTTGGAAGCGTCAATGTTATATGCACAAGTACTAATTGTCACTACCAGCTGTCACTTGGTCAGTCAGCATGAGATCATAGAAGCTCAAGCCAAATTCTATAGATTTCAGAAGAAGCTCTATGTGTGATGAAAGAAAAGCGATATTACTCTACAGATGCTATTCTAATTGCAAAAAGGAGGAAGACTAGAATGTGAAGCAAAACCTAGTAAACCCTAACTAACAAGCTAATTCTACTTTTGCCAAACACACTACGAAAACCATGAAAGAAATGCAATTTCCTACTTATTGAAGTAAACAACATGTAACCATGCTATTTCTGGAAGTAAATAAGCAAAAAACATATTTTTGGATATTTATGTGTTTTTATGTGAATTTAGCATGCATCGAATTTATTGTGTGTGAGTGTGGTAGTGAATAGGTGGCGTTAGAGGGCGGTTTTGGAGCTTGGGAGAATGTAGAATCGTGTGGATGGGTCCTATGAGGTCTTAGGTGGCCTTCTGTAGGCTTTTCCCACACTCAACCTTCAAAAGAAAGCCTATATGAAAATCTACAGGAGGACATAGGGAAACTACAGGAGGAAAACAGGGAAACTACAAGAGGCCTACAAGAGGAGGCCGAGAGTAATTTTCGTTGTTTTGAGGGTGTGAGAGTGGGTGGAAAAGGTGGATGAAGGTTGGAATGAGGTGTTAGGGTGCCTAAGGTCTCTCATGAATCACCAGGAGAGAGAAATATGATTGGGTTCACTCAAGGAGAGAGGAAGAAGTTCTACACAAAATGAAGGAAACTAGGGCAGAATTGAGGTGAGGTTTGGGAGACCTATAGGACATGGAACAGATGGAGGGTGTGATTTCTAGTAAGTTGGCCTACTGCTGGAAGAGATCTGTTGCATAGAAATTGACAGTCAACCAAGAAAATCAAGAAACCAATGAAATGAGTGCATCCTAGGAAAACAAACTTTTGCATTAAAATGGCCTAAACTATGATGTATAGAAGGAAATGGTGGGAAATGTTATAAGAAAGGAAAGAATGAAAGAGGACTATTTAAAATCACGAAGTGAACATGATAGAGAAGATATAAAGCAAAGCAAAAATGGATTATCAACCTACTAGAGAGCTGCAAACACTAGAAGTCATAAGAATGAGGAAAATCTGTGTTTTTGGGGCAGCAAGAGAGTCTTTGCCACCAATCATGGTCCCACAGGGAGGAAGAGAGGCCAAGGAATTTTTGTTATCCTTTTGAATCTTCTTTGACCACTGCTTAACCTGCTACAAAAAGCATAAATGGAAGCAATCTACTAAATCATCAAAAGCAACATATTCTTAACAATAAGAGAAATACATCTAACAACAAATTGATCTACAAACTAAAGTAAAGCATAAAAATACAAGTAAATAGAAGCTTGGCTACTTGAATTGGGCCCTAACCCAAGAGCTTCAGCCCTCTGAGGTAACTCAGTGCTAGCTCAAAAAGGATTCCATCATCACTATCAAAAAATAGCAAGATTACATAATACTGTCAAAAAATTGTAAGCTCGAAAGTTGAGTAGAGTTTACACAAGAAAAACGTTGACCCTAGTGAGGCCTTAGTCCTCTCTACTTATAAACGGAAGCTATGAATAGATTCCTTAAAATTACGGAGGCTTGGCTCCCAACACTCAAGATAATAATCAATCATCTTCCACTTGCTCAGCTCCCTTCTAGTGCATGATTCGACTGCTTGTACTCCGAGATGAATGAAGGGAAATTCGAAGTGAAGAGAAATAAATGAGGGGGATTCCCTCCTATAAGTCTTCTCCTCTATCTACTTCGACTTATTTGCTGCAGTTTGACCACTAGATCCTTGTGTTTGACCTCGAAATCCATCAATAATCTACATTAAATACATGTTAGACCACATGGCATAATAACTAACTCAATTCACCCTATAAGCATAAATATAATCCGAAAATCATACAATAAGCTAAGAGAATGGTTGATTTTACTAGGTTAGGAGGTAAAATGAGCCCATATAATTACCCCTTTATGAGGCTCATCAATAATGGCGAAAAGAAATAGGATGAATTTGGAAAAGGCCAAGATAGGATAATTAGTATTCAAGACCGAATGACAAATAATAAAAAAAATAGAGAACATGATGAACTAGTTAATGGGCAGAGTCAATCCATATTTTAATCTCTTAAACACTCAAGAATTGCCACAAAATCCCAAGACTCTAGAAGGCAATGTTTTTACTAGTCATGAATTTATGTCGATGCATGAAGTCCCACAAATACCCCATATACAGTTCCAAGGAATTCAATATTATACAAAGTTTTCCCAAAGAGATTACAAAACAATTAAGAGGGAATTACCCAACTATGATCGTAAGAACCAGAGAGACGCCTTTGTGTGTGTCAATAAAATGGTTGCTATTTTTAGGGCAAACCCACCAATAGGAGAACAAGTGAATATCATGACCACATCCAACAACCTAGAAGTTGAAGCATATGATTGGTTCCTATGTTGGTCCAACATATGTGAGACTCGTTCATTCAGTTGGATAAAAATTTTGGATGCCCTCCTCAAAAGGTTCCATGACAAAGAAGAAAACAATGTTTACGAAAAATTTGTTTCCCTCAAACAAAAAGGATCTGTAGGCGAATACACCCACGAGTGGGAAGTATTAGATATAAGGAAAAGCAGATTCTCCGACGATGAACAACTAAAAATTTATAGATGTGGGCTTAAAGATTATATTGGAGAAGAATTCCAACTATATAAACCTAAATCCATTGAAGAATATAGACATGCAACAAAAATTATCGAATGAAAGTATAGATTCCATAAAACACCATATGTAAGTAATGAAAAATCAAGAAACTACCCAAAAGGAAAGTCAAGTAAGCATTATTCAGAAAATATTGGTAATTACATTCCACCACCAATGCGCGAAGGAGGAAAGTAATGGTCAAATTTCTAAAGAAAAAGGATGGACAATATTTGACATGCGGATATAGATATTCTCTAGGACACAAATGCACTACACAAAAAATTTACAACTATGAAGCATAGCAAGAAGAGGAATCTTCAGATAGTAACTCTGACGAGGCAAGGAATGAAGGAAACGAGACACCTAATCCATATCCAAAAGAAGACAATATGCCAAGCATTTCTCTGGTAGCTATCACAGGGATATATCAACCACAAACATTAAAGATTGAAGGACATATTAGGAAGAAAAATGTTATTGTGTTAATAGATTCAAGAAGTACACACAATTTTATAGATGCTAATGTCCCAAAAAGGCTCAACACTTTTTCCTATCCTATAGAAGATTCAAAAGTTTTGGTGGTAGACGAGGAAAGAATAGATGGAGTAGGAAAGTGTCATAAAGTTAAAATGCAACTAAACGACTATGAAATGGAACCCCACTTTTATAGAGTTCCCTTAGGAGTTGTATATGTCATATTAAGAGTATAATGGTTGCAAATGCTAGGGACGTACTCTAAAAATCACTAAAAACAATTCATTAAGATCATAATGGATGGAAGAAATTATAAGTCGTTCATATTCCAAGCCCCTCTGACCCAAATCATTTTTTCTCAACAAATGAAGAAACTTCTTCACAAGGGAGCTCTATTATTCATCACACAATGCCAACATTTAGAGTTATCATTGATGGAAAGGATTCACCATCAATCTCAAGTTACATCCTAAATCCATAAATATGACAAGGTATTTTAAGGAATAGCGATGAAATAACCCCCTGAAATGAAAATTGAAAATATTATTAAAGTTAAACCACATTTGGCATGGGTAAACATAAAACTATATGGCTACCCCCATCATCATAAAATAGAAATAGAAAGGTTGATATAAGATCTAATAAAGTGTGGAGACATTACGAAAAGAAAAGGTACATATGTTGCACTAGTAGGGTTAGATAGGAACAATTATGGATCATTCTCATTATGTATAGATTATCAAGGATTAAATAAAATGATTGTTAAACATAAATTTCCCATCCCATTTATTGATGAGTTCCTAGTCAAACTCCATGGCGTAGAATATTTTTCAAAATGGTATTTGATGTCAGACTACTATCAAAATTCAAGTAATTAGGAGACATCGAGAATACTGCTTTTAGAACTCATGAAGGGAACTATGAGTTTGAGGTAATTCCATCTGGCTTAACAAACGCACCAGCCACCTTCTAGGAAACTATGAATGAACTCTTCCACCCATACTTGTGAAAATTTGTATTCGTCTTCTTTGATGATATCCTCATGTACAACAAAACGTGGAAGGAGCACCTCAAGCATCTAGAAGAAGTACTTTTCATATTGAAGAAGAATCAATTTTATGCAAAGTTGTCAAAGTCTACCTTTGGGCAGAAGGAAGTTCAATACCCGGTACATGTCATATCCAAAGAAGGATTCAAAGTGGAACCCAAAAAAATTAAAGCTATTAAAGAATGGCCAAAACCCAAGAACATATCAAAACCAAGAGGATTTCTAGGTCTAACTGGTTATTGCATAATGTTCATAAAGAATTATGCACATTTGACTGTACCACTGATAAGATTGTTACAAAGGAACGCTTTTCATTTGAGTAAACAAGTAGATGAATGCTTTGAGAATATAAAATGGGTAATGCTAGCCACATTGGTACTAGAAACTCAATATTTCTCCAAACCATTTGTAGTCGAATGTGATGCTTCACGATTTGGAATTGGAGTAGTATTACTGCAATACAACAATCCTATAACATTCAAAAGCAGGAAGCTTAAGAAAAGGGAAATCTTGAAGTCAACTTATTAAAATGAGATAATTTCTATCCTACATGCATCATCTAAATGGAAATAATACCTTCAGGGAAGTAGGTTCTCAATTAAAGCTGACCACAATATTCTTCACTTCCAAATTCGATAAAAATCATTATCAACAGAACAATAAAAATGGATGGAGAAAATTTCGACATTCCACATGGAAATACTGTACAAAATGGGGAAGAAAAATATCATAGTTGGTGCACTCATGGATATATGATGACAACACAACACCTATTGCCTTGGTGGTTGTTCTTGACTTGTTAGATGAAATACGAGAAGAGTATGACAAGGATGTGGACTGTGGTGATATGATTGAAAATATGAGTCAATATGCCAAAATTTAAAGGAGAAATGACATATTGTGGTACAAAGGTACAATTTATATAACTCCATCATCCAAATTTAGAATGAAAATTCTAAAAGAATCTCATAGTTCTCTTGTACTTGGACATGTTGGATTCTTAGCTACTGAAAAGGTATGAGTAAGGAAATCCAAAATTATGTCACTAAATCTGATCTTTGTTAGAGAAATAAGAGTGAACATATTCCAACTCCTAGGTTAATAGATTAATTACATATTCCAAATAAATAATGGGATGAAATCTCGATGTATTTTATTGAAGGACTACCTATGTCTGATGGTAAGGACGAGATTATTTTCCTAGTAGATAAACTCAGCAAATATGCCCACTTCATGGAAATAAGAAAACTGACACAAACAAGAAAATTGCGGAAATGTTTTGCAAAAACACTTACAAACTACATGGCTTTCCCAAGGTTATTGTCCATGATAGAGAAGTAAAATTTAAAGGAAATTTTTGGAATTTTTTTTACCACAAAGAAGGAAGGTATCTCAACATGATTTCGGCTTATCATCCCTAGAGAGATGGTGAAGCTAAAGTTGTAAATAAATGTTTGGGAACATATCTCCATTTTTTCATCACTGTCAAATAAAACAAATGGTCTAAGTAGCTACACCTAGCAGAATGGTGGTAAAATAATACCAATCATACTTCAACCAAAATGACCCCCTTCCAATCGCTATATGGCTATGAACCACCAGAGTGGAAGGATATTGAAGAAGGAGTTTGGTTTTCATTAGACTTCAACCTTATAAACAATTATCATTAAAATAATAAGGGAAAAATAATTTACCCCCTAAGTATTATTGACCATACAAAATAATCATAAAAATAAGTAGTGTGGCTTCTGGAGTAAAGCTATCAGAAAATTTCCAAATACAGAACACATTTCATGTGTCAAGTCTCAGAAAAGTATTGGGTGAAAATTAAAAAGCTCAAATAGAGATACCTGAGACTGACAAAGAAGGAAGGATCATATTAAAACTTGATGGACCACTCCCTACAAGAGAGAAAGTACTATGATCCAAGACTGTTAAATAATATCTTAACAAATAGAAGAGACTGCAAGAAGAATTCTTCATTAGAGACAGAACACTTTTGTCAACAACAACCAACCTTAACTATGCTTTGAGGAAAAATCATTTTAAGGGAG
>APFE031102206.1:134102-203111 GCA_000404065.3 Pinus taeda
TAGTAATTAAATATTAAATCATAAAATATCAATAAATAATAATTTAATTAATTGAATGTCCATTAATTATGAAATGGCATTAATGTTTAAAATACATGACTTTTAAAAGGAACCTTATGGCATGTCAACATGTATTAAGGTGAAGTGCCCAAGGCATTGTCACCTATCATTCATTCATTCATTAATTAATAAAAAAAATTATGCATTTAAGAGTAAATATTTGAGTCAGTTCATCATACAGTTGAGGTTCTTCTTTTACTTTAAATCTGCTAGAGGGTAGGAAAAAATGTTTAGCCTTTTTCTGACAATGACATCTATAAAATTGTGTATACTTCATGAATCTATTAACAAAATAACAATTTTCTTCTAAATATGTCCTTTAATCCTCAATGTTTATGGTTGAGTTATCCCTTTTACTTCTTAATATAGGAATGCCCCCATCAAATGGTTACACATTAGACAACACTACTAAATATTGCACTTCCATGCACCTCTGGGTATGTTTTGGAAGTCCCTATCAGGTTGCAATCCTACCATAGGTAACCGAGTCAATCGCCTTTTTAACTGTGATACACTGGAGATTGCCTACACATACCAGAAACGGTATATTGCAGTCACAATGACTTGGTAAGCCTTGTTTCTTAGTTACCCATTTTGATATATTTATGTTTTTAATTTATAAAATAGTTAATCACAAGGAAAATTTTAAGGATGGAAAATTTTCTTGAAGTTTAGAAACATTGGTGAATCTCACTAATCCCTAATATGCAAACTATAAATTTTTCAATGATATATTTGTAAAATTATTCAAATTTATAATGATTTATCATATAGCCACTATATAATGTTGGCGATTTTTAAGGTCAAATAATTTTATAATCTAAAATTTGGGCGAATCATCTTTTATAAAAATTGGAAATTGGCGAATCGTTTTTTGCAAAAATCATGGAAAATTAGCCCACTGGGCGAACATTAGCCCCTAAAATTTTCCATGGTTAATCAACCATGGAAGAGCACCTTGAACATCCTAGTTGTTCGCATAGAATGAAAATATTGCCTCCTCTACCTCCATAGGAAACACATGTTTGACCTACGAAGAAGAATTCACAAACTACCAAATCAATTACATTGAAAGCTACCTCTCTTGGAACCACATCCGATGTTAATCAACCATAATTGTCACTTCCTATTAGTACCAAACCGAAAGTTACCTATTTGGAAAATGGTGAGTTTGAAGCAGTTGAAATTGAACCCCTTGAAGCATTAGAACCTAAAGTCATAGAACCTAAATTTGTAGATTCAGACACTTTAAAACCTGAGGTTATACAACCCAAGGAAACAAAAATAATTGAACCTACTACTTCAAGAACTTATTCCTCTTTTTCTCTACCATTATCTCAACCACAACCTGTGCTTTTGGCTCCTAATAGAGATAAACTCTCACCTGGTATTTTGAGCATAGATGAGATTACTGAAGTGGATTGTCCTAGCCCTAACTCTCCTATTCCATACAATTACAATATTATTTTCCTCCTCTATACCAACAGTTTCCTATCTTTAACTCTAATACTAAAACACCATCTCTGTTACATCCAACTCCTCGTTTTAAATCACCTTTGGAGCTTTCTTCAAGAAAATCCTCAACATCATATCATCCAAATTACAGGGCCCTGAGCACACTCATGCATTAAAATTAAAGGGGGTCCATGTGATGGATGGTTTGGTAAAACTGGAAATCTAAATATCAAGGAATGTGGTCAGTTGTGCTACCTCCCTACTCAAAATTACATACCATGTTGACATGGTAGTGGTGAGAGGCATGTTCACCAGTTTTAGTTTTATTTCGAGTGCTAGGCAACATTGAAAACATTGGAATTCCACACAAAAATAAAAGTGTTAATACCCTTCTAATTTTTTTATAAAGGAAAAACAATAAAAACCAAAGGATTGAGATTCTTTCACTTTCCTCTGATAGAAATACACAATGCAGAATATCTCTGGCCAGATGGTGGATCCCATGACATCTCATCATGTTTGGTTTATCCCAGAGGATAAAAGAACACAAAAAATTTAAAGGTTTGGATAAGGATGAGCTTGCTACATGACATCATTTCGATGGATCAAGGTGACATCAACATGAAATTAGTACAGAGGAAATCAAAGGTGGACGCGTGTCATGCATAAATGAGTTTTTCAGGTACCCAAGTGGGCCATTTCTAGGTGATGCATGTCACCACTCTTGAGATGCCAAACGAAACATATCATGTCAGCATGACATCATCCAATCCTACTGACCCTGAAAGTTTAAAAAAGGCACAAATAAAATGTGTTGGGGTAAAATGTGCAGGGGTTGGGATGAAGCACTAAAAGAAAGGTTTTTATTCGACATAAGGACCAAGGGGGAAGATATTTTAGAAAGAAAATAAGCCGTGAGAGCTTAATACTTAGTTCAAAAACTAAGGACCAAGGCGAAGGTCACTTGACTTGGTTTGCTAGGAAAAAAAATAAAGAACCAACATAAAAGGGGGCTCAGGTGTAAAATGGTGAAACATACAATTTAAGTGGTTGAATTGGTAGTTAAGCCAATGTTAGAGCCCACTAACTATAAAAAATCTCTACTAAACTGTGACATGTGCCATATTGTCAAAACTTAGCAGAAACTCTCTAAGACTAAGCTCAGAACTACAGATCAAAGATTAAAATCTTAAATAACATATTCAATAATGTCAAATAGACAAGAGAAATAAAACAATATATATTCATCCAAGAAATAAAGAATAACAATGAAGCCAAAAATAAGAAAGAACATTATTCATAAGCATCATTATTTGAATAATTTTGGATTTGTCTACATGAGTGTGGTGTGGGAGGTGGATTGATGCTCAAAGATTTCACAGTAATCACGCATTTTTTAAGGTGTTGGTGAGAAAGGAAGAAACAAATTGTTTTATTTTGTAAAAGGATTGGCATTCATGGTTCTAGTATTAAAATGGATGAAATATTAATCATTTATATAAAATCAAGTTGTATCTTGCATAGGAGGGGTTGTATCTCTTTCTAGTAGGTGTTGGTAAACTTGTACGGTTTGGTGCTCTTTTTCAATTTTAGCTGATAAATAAGTGAGTTGTAGCTTCCTGTTGGTTGTAGCTAGAAAATTTGTAATGAAACG
This sequence comes from Pinus taeda, assembly GCA_000404065.3. NCBI lineage: Eukaryota > Viridiplantae > Streptophyta > Pinopsida > Pinales > Pinaceae > Pinus > Pinus taeda. The sequence goes on from APFE031102206.1 coordinate 137,272, forward strand.
TTGTAGCTTCAATTGTGAAATGATTAAACAAAATTTTGAAGAATATTTGTGTTCCTCTGTGATTATTCATTCTTGTTCATATCAATCTCATATGAGTTTATTCTTGAATCTTTTATTGTGATAGTTTATTCTTGTTCATATCAATCTCATATGGGTTTATTGTTGAATCTTTTATTGTGTCCTAATTTCATTGTATAAGGAAAATAAAATTTTCAAATTGGTAAAATTCGTACAATACTTAATTTCCCCCCCTCCTAGTATTGCCATCATTTCTAACACTCTCTAGGGTGACTTGGTTGAGCTTCTCCTTGCCATGTTGACATTTTGGATATGTGATGAAGTGTGCAGTTTTGAAATAAAAGAAAATAAATAAGAAGAGGAACTTATGCACATGATTTGTGAACCACAAAGTATAACCCTAGCCTCCTTCATGACTAAATATTCAAAAGAAATACAACCAATGTTCTCCATAGCACTCTGCTTACCCAAAATACTTCATTAGAAAAGATTTCTTGAAATTGATTGTGGAGTTATATATCTATGAAAGATAGAAATATCTCCATACAAACCATTGAACAATCCTCGTTCAAATCCACTCAAGATTTTACATTCATATTTCAAATTCACCATAGCCAAATCACAAAGATGTTTTCTTCTCTATTCAAATTCACCAAAGACTTTTTATATCCATGAAAAATAAAAATATCTCTATATAAATCCTTGAAAAATCCTTGTTCAAATTCATCACAAAGTTGCATTGTAGAGTTTAAATTTAGCATTCAAATTGATTCGAGTAAAGAAAAAAAGATATATAAGATTTGCCTTTGGATCTAAATTGGATTAAGAAGGACTAGGTACTTATAGGTGCAAGCCTTTCCTTGAATTTTGATCCCTCTCAGTGTATGACAAATCTAAGCATATGATGGATTTACACTATTTCTTAACCAAGGAAAATTTTAAGGATGGAAAATTTTCTTGAAGTTTAGAAACATTGGCGAATCTCACTAATCCCTAATATGCAAACTATAAATTTTTCAATGATATATTTGTAAAATTATTCAAATTTATAATGATTTATCATATAGCCACTATATAATGTTGGCGATTTTTAAGGTAAAATAATTTTAAATTCTAAAATTTGGGCGAATCATCTTTTATAAAAATTGGAAATTGGCGAATCGTTTTTTGGAAAAATCATGGAAAATTAGCCCATTGGGCGAACATTAGCCCCTAAAATTTTCCATGTTCTTAACCTACCACATGCTAGCTCCATGCTAAGCAGCAAAGAAACCACACACCTCCATCATACTATGAAACACACCATTGAAATGCTTTAGCCACCACGAGATGAGAGAAACCTAATTTTTTTTTTTCTCAAATTTTGATACCTCTTAGTGCATAATAGACCCTAGCTGTTAGTATGCCATTTTTGAACTCCATGTTAACCATTTTTGGGTACCCGATCTGTCTTGTTGCGAGCATCATATCATTGAAATGTTTTACCCATTATGTACCAAAAATGATGAGATTCTTAGAAATAAAAATATTTCCTCAAATTTGCATCTCTTTCATTTATGGTTAATGTATATATATATATATATATATATATATATATATATATATATATATATATATATATATTATATATAATATATATAGAGAGAGAGAGAGAGAGAGAGAGAGAGAGAGAGAGAGAGAGAGAGAGAGAGCCACATATATACTTCCCAATTATATATTTTTATACAAGAAAAATCCGATATTCATATCATATTGGTATCTATATATATTTTTAAGCAATAATAAAAAGTTTTATTTTAGAATATAAAAGTTGTTTTTAAAATAATTTTCTAAGTAATTATATGAAACATTTATTTATAATATATATTAAATGTAACACCCTCCTCCACATCTACCGAAGTAACTGGACAACCCAGGGAAACATGTCATGTGAGGCTACTATGATATGATTCAACCTCCTAGGTGATCTTAAGGAAGTGGAATCGATGGAAACACACCATAAATACTTTCAACATCAACAATAGGACCCCCATTAACCATTCAAAGCTTTCTACTAACCATCCCATGGGTTCCACCAGGTTTTTAGGCTATTAAATCTCTAGATGCTCCCAAAGGCTGCATAGGTTCATCCCTAGGCTATTTCTAGCAGATCTGTGCCAGAGTCTGAGGAACTTAAGGCACTTTTCAAGGCTAGAATTCTGGCCACTGCTCAAAACTTGTTGTAGCTTTTGAAGTCCATTAAACACATGATGAAAAGACTAATACATTGAAAACTAACTCCAACACTAGGCTCGACCATTCCTAATCAGGATTTGCATTCTGTCAAACACTTTTAATGAATGAAATCTAGAGGTTTAAATCACATATCTAAACATAGGGATATTATACTTATCCGAGAATCACTAGGAATCATTGTTCCCTTACATAATTAGTTGCAGTACCATCTATTAGGTCATAGGTACATTGTTGATTCATTTACAAATAGAAACAAGAGGAGAGCCATACATCATCACTATAAGAGTACTTGCTCATAACCAAAAACATAATAAAAGAAATACCATGAATACATGAACCATAGAATCTGCATATAAAACAATATATTTACACAAGAAAACCAAGGGAATGAATTTCTCATTAATGAATGTAGAAGCCAACAGGGGATGGGACTACCACATTCCACCTGACCATAAAATGGCTGAGCTAAATATCTCCTCAACCATTAACCCCAATGCCATATTCCAAGCATGAATGTGGAACTCATAGCCAACCAAAAGAATAAAACAAGCATGGATGATACTAGAGTTCGCCACCTACACCGTGAGGAATTTGAGTGCCTCCTAGTCTCTCAGGATTTACCATAATCCATAGTCCAATCCAAGAATCAATAGGCCCTACACCGAGACCCACTCCCTAGGCTTTATTGTACATCCCATCGAGGGACTACTAGGCCTAATGGAGAGAAATCCAACTCTTGGCTTTACCGTATATCCTACCATTGACTATTAAGGATTCCTAGGCCCATCAAGGAAAACAATCCTAGATTTACTACAACCCATAGCCTAGCTCATGGGTTACTAGGCCAATGGCTTTACCATGATCCATAGTCTAGTTCAGGGACCACTAGGCCATGTGTTTGTCATTTTAGAGATCCACGCCACTCAACCTGGAATCCGTCTGGCAATTAAAATGGAAAGGCTAGGCTGAAAACACTGTGACACTTTACAAAACCCATGCCATGACAGAAAGAACCACTTGCAATACCATGCATGCCCAATCTAGCAAGGAAATCACACATGCAAATCGATACCTACAAAGAGTCCTCTTGTAGTTTTTTGATCCTAATATTTCTTTCTTGCTCCTTCCTTCCCCTTGCCTTCTTTACCTTTCTTGATCCAATTCCATAGTGCTCCAAGAAAACTCTTAGTGTCCAAGTGTGAGAGAGAGGGACAGAATAATGAGAGAGTGCCAAAACTAAACTAGTCAAGCTTGCCAACTGTTCCTCAAAAGTCGATTTATCAATGGGCCCTATATTTTCTTCATTCTCCTCCTCACATGTAACATGTGACCTTTCACATTCCTTTTCTCCTATTGTCCATTATTTTCATAAATAAAATACCTATAAATGTCTCTTTTCATTTCTTAATCCTTTGTCATTGTCTTTGCTAATTTCCTTATCCATAATAAATCGAATGAACACCCACTAGGATGTTTTACCCACCATTCAACTTGGAATATGTGTCCCATCAATTGTGATCTTATATATTTTAACATGAGTTTTTAATGAGGACTATTACTGAACCCGCCCTCTTGGGGGAACATCATCCTCATTTTTCAATGACAACTATAACCAATTGTTATAGCATCATTTATCACCTTTATATACTTCATGCTCTGAGTCATGGCCTTGGGCATCCCTTTCCCTTCAAACTTGCTCTAATCATTAAAAAAACATTATTTTAAATTCCATACGGGACCCTGTGCTTCAAAAAATGCGTGCACACACAGGTTCAACTATACCCAACACGCATATATGATTTAAAATATGAAAAAAATATAAAATCCCTATTGTTTGGGAAGGGTTTCCGGGTTACACTAGAAGCCTACCTACAGGATCTCATTGTGTAACTGTATCCCAACTAAAAATAAATAATAAATTAAATATATATATAAAATAAATAAATAAATAAATAAAAATAAAAATTTGAGCTTATATAAATAGACCTCATGGGGAATCCCTAAAGGAAGAGAAATATAGGATATCGACATTATATCCAAATTTTCCCTTATCAAGTTTGATTTATCCCTATGCCTGTTGAACTCCCAGCTATAGGAAACCCTTGTTTCCTCATTGAAATGTCCATCTCCTTTCTATGGCATCCATGTGTATGCATTTGAAAGAGGATTGTTGAGGCATGGGCTGGATGGATCCAGAGGAATGTTTCGCTTAGAGCCATTGACAAATCAGGTTGTATTCTTCCACATTGTTTTGTAGCCATCAATAAAGAAGCTTTGCCTTGTTCCTGATGTTATGATCTTAATGCTTTAATTCATGTTTTAATCTAACTTATGTATGATTTCATGTTTTATGTTTATGTCCTTATATGATCTAACATCTTTATCATGAAAATGATTTTAACTACTTCTATTATATGTTCTTTTCTTGAAGGAGTTGCAGGTTTTGAAGCATTGAAGGAAGTAGAGGGTTTGGACGCTACGGGAATGACCTCAAATGTAAGACCTTTGTGTAATATCTCTTCTTCCTACTTTAGTAGTTTAAGAAATAAGACTGCTTTTTTGTTTGCTTCTTGTTTGTGTATGTCCTTCATTCTATTGGGGTGCTCAACCCATAGCCTAGGGTGTATTATTCCCATAACACCAATAAGACTACTAAAAAAAAATACATATTGCCTATGGAGCTTTATAACATAATTTGTTGTATTTACAATGAACATATTCTAAAGCATGAAAAACATATCGTTTACTAAATCTTTATAACACAGCTAATTATCGTATTTATAATAATTAACACATATACATTTGCTTCAACCAACAAATAATAATATTGTCTATGGAGCTTTATAAATCTAGCTCAATACAATATTTAAAATAATATACACATATGCACATTTTCTCAACCAACAAATAAAAGGGTATGATGCTTGTATATGCAACAAGGGAATCCAGATGCTCACACCTCCACCCTCAAAGTAATACCAGGACTAACATCCTTCCCAGGAAGTCTAGAATCCACTACAAGGTCAAATCTGCATCCAATTTTTGACGCTATAATCCAGTAAAAAAAATAAAAAAAGGAGGTGATATAAATACACCTCATGGGGAAGTCCTAAAGGGAGACAAATGTAAGATATTGACATTAATATCAAATTTTTTCCTGATCAAGTTTGATTTATCCCTATGCCTGTTAAACTCCTACCTATAGGAAACCTTTGTTTCCTCATTGAAATGTCCATCTCCTTTCTATGGCATCCATGTGTATGCATTTGAAAGAGGATTGTTGAGGCTTGGGTTCGATGGATCCGGAGGAAGGTTTAGCTTAGAGCTATTGACAAATCAGGTTGTATTCTTCCACATTCTTTTGCAATCATTAATAAATAAGATCCATCTTGTTCCTGATGTTATCATATAAATGCTTTAATTCATGTTTCAAACTAACTTATGTATGATTTCATGTTTTATATTTATGTTCTTATATGGTCTAACATCTATATAATGAAAATTATTTGAACTTCTGCTATCTTTTGAAGCATTGGAGGAAGCAAAGGGTTTGGACCCTACAAGAACGACCTTAGACGTAGGACCTTTAGGTAATATATCCTATTCCTACGTTAGTAGTTTAATCATTAAGACTTATTGTTTGTGTATATCCTTTGCGCTGTTGTGGTTCTCAACACATACCCTAGGGTTTATTATTCCCATAACACCAATAAGACTATTGAAAACAAAACATACTGACAATGGAGCTTTATAATATAGCTTGTTGTTGTATTTACAATGACCATCTTCCAAAGCATGACAAACATATCGTTTACTAAATCTTTATAATACAACTCACTATGGTATTTATAGTAATTAACACATATAATCACATACACATTTGCTTCAACCAACAAATAATAATATTGTCTATGGAGCTTTATAAATCTAGCTCAATACAATATTTACAATAATACACACATATGCACATTTTCTCAACCAACAAATAACAGGGTACAATGCTTGTATTCGCAAAAACAAAATCCAGAGGCTCACACTTCCACCCTGAAATTAATACCAGGACTAACCTCCTTCCCAAGAAGACTAGAATCCATTACAAGGTCAAATGTGCATCCAATGTCCCGGGTCATAATCCTGTGCCACTAGTCCTCTCAGTGAACAATTACAGACTCATTATTCCAAGGCACACTACCAATGTGCATCTAATTCCATATGGGAATGCTAATGTCTGAAATAAATCTATCCCCGACCTTCCCTTCTCTACTACATAGTCCCTCTGGCAATTTGGTCACCCACTTCCATGTAGTCACAGACATTCCATGTTCCATTGGCACCCCCATCTCGGGAAGTCCATCCCTTGGCAAGGCTTCCTCGTATCTGAAGATACATAAACCAAGGCATATCGTTGCATTAAAACCATGATATGGGTCATGGCATGCCAATGCAAATCAATGGACACTATTGGGTACCAGTGTCTGACAATGGCCCTAATTCCTGAATGCTTTACCAACATACTGTTGTGTGTTCCAATTTCTTTCATCATTGTTCCTAATTCTTGCTGCCAGTTTCAACCACCCAACTGGGCATTTCATGTTTTCATTTACCAAGCACATCATTTCCATTAGATTCAAAATAAATTGAAATAACTTCAAAGCATACCTCATTGGTAGATCGTCAATAAGGTACACTTGCAATCTTGTTTACTTCATGTAACAACAAGTCAAACTAGCATCTTTGACCAAATCATCATGTATAAACATATCACATTAGGTTAGCTCAAAACACAACGATCATAGTTAAAAATCATAAATCACATATAACCATCATCACCAGAGTCATAGATCACATGTAAACATCATAAACCAGAATCATAAATCACATGTAACCATAATCATAAATCACATGCATATAAAACTGAAATAAAATATTGATACTTATCATTTAATTACCTTAGCTTCTACCTTTGTCCTTATTTTGTACGCACACCAGATCAATTTCCACACCCAACAAACACCCAGTGCCTTCTCCTCAGCCATGTGCACCTACACATAATGTGCATGACACACATACAACCACACAGGACATAGAAAACCATGCAATACATGCATCTACACATCACACACAACACGACACCTACATCTAGTGTACAACGCAACACATTACATGCACCTACACCCAATGTACACCACCACAGAATACATACACTTACACCTAATGTAAAAAAAATACATACATCTATAGCTAATGTACAATGCCACACGATACATGTACCTATACCTGACATACAACACAAGAAAACATAATAGATGTACTACACAAAGTACAACATAACGAGTACACATGTCACGATACCACAACTACACAATGCACATACATAGTACTACATGTACTCAGCACAACATGTGCTACAAGCACATAATACCACATGTACACTAGTACCACATGTATAACATGCACACAGTACAACCTCTACACCGAACCAATTGCACAATGTGTACACAACACCACCTGCACAATGTGTACACAATGCCACATGTACATCGCAAAATCTGTTCAATATGTACACAATACCAAATGTACTCAGTACCACATGCCCGACATGTACATGACACCACATGTACATAGCATCACATGCATGACATGTACACAACACCACCCACACATAACGCCACTTGTTTAACATGCACCCAGCACCACATGCACATAACACCACTTGTACAAACATGCACACAACACCATATGTACATAGCACCATATGTACAACATGCACATAACACCACATGTACATAGCACTTTGTATGAAACATGTACATAACATCATCTGTACACATCACTCCATATCCAACATGTGCACAACACCATAATGTACATAGTGTCACACATCCAAGATGCACACAATACGATATGTACACAACACTGAATATCCAATCATGTACATAACACCATCTATACCTAGCACTACATATGTAATATTTGTACAACACAGTCTGTAGCACCATGTACATAAAATTGCATAAACAACATGTACGCACATTATATATACACAACACCACATGTGCACAACATCACCAATGCAACATGTACAACGTGTACAACATATACAACATATACACAATAGTAGTACCTGGTATCGAAAACCACATTGTCTCTACCAAGAAACCTTGTTTTTAGTGTCTTATCCATGCTTGTCCCAACATGCCGCAAACCACACTGGTTCATTTTGGTGATGTATCCCTCAGCATTATGTGTCATAACATAAATATAGGCATAATACAAACATGCAATATCAATTCATATTCACACGATACTTACCTCATATATTTGTCACGACTACTCTTCGCACTTGATTCCCATAAGACTAGGAAAGTCATCATGCCATTCTCTTGCATAGGCAATCATTCCTCCGCAAGAATGATCCCTAACAACCCTATCGGATAGTGACATAGATACATAGATACATATACATAAACATTAGCATAAACAATCATGATCATGTCAGACAATGATATGCATACGTACACATACATACATATAAAAATCAACATAAAATAATAATGATATAGTGAGTCAATGACATAGATACATATATACATATGTACATATAAAAATTAGCATAAAATAATCATGATCCATGATGACCCTATCATACATGACATACATACATATATACATGTATACACATATAGACATCGACATAATCATGATCACAACATAATTACCAGATATCATAAGGTCAAGGTTAAGAGAATTCCCTTTATGCATGCAATACATGTGAAACATCGAGAACAATAGTTACCAACATAGGTAAGGCAAATGATGCCTCAAATCCATTCACCTTACCTTCCTTGATTACTTTTCCCATCACTGTCTGTCATCGTCCATTTACACCAATGGACCCAACCAGTCCAACTGGTTGTCATACTCTTGTTTTCAACTCATCTTATACAAGCACCATCGTCATTTGTGTCTTACATTTCCTACCACGTTTCATTCGGCTCTCCCCGAGCTCCACTAAATTTCCTCTTTCCTAACCAATCCCAAGACTCAAAACTTAAAAGGCAAGCACAAGAAATGAAGAAGAAGAAAACCATGAAAAAAAATTAACAATACGACACCACAAACAAAGAGGTATGATCATGCACTAGACATAACAAAATTGCAAATCAAGCGCAAGGAAATCTCAAAAGACTAAAAGAATAAGACTAACAACAGATGCCATGACTCATTCCATGTGGTTCTCGGTGCTTGAAAAGGAAAATTCAACCTGAGATTTCTTCAAGATTTCATGGAAGTCTCTTTTCCATGCAATCCCCTGCATCATATTTCCATGAACACATAATTGTTAGTGCATAAATAAACATAAAATCACATTATTTACCTTACCTTGTTGAGCCAAGCACATTTCCATGTAATGAAACACGTCCATGCCATCTCTCAAGGGGCTCCAATCCCCTTGACGAATCCACTCACAACTAGAAACTAGCTAAGGTGCCTATCAAATACATGTTCATGACTATAGCACATATCAACATAATGTTAGACATAATCAAGGTTAGGAGGACTTCCTATATGCAAAGCACACATTTGTTTGGAATAAGAGTTTCCAAACATAGCCAAAGGAATTCTTGCTAATTCCCTTTCTTCTACATTTTTACCTTGCTGCAATTGAGTCTTACTATTCATCGTCACATCACTAAACTATTAGTTATATAAACACATCAATTGTTACCTTGCCATGCTAATCCCAAACATGTTTCCAACAATTGTTTACATATATCAACCACATGTTCCAAATATTGAGACAATGATATCTATCAGTTTGAAATCAACCTTTACCAAGACTAACGATCATGTCATAAGCCAGAGTCAACTCATAGTCGTATGACATAATGCTACAACTATCACCTAATTATACTCTAGTACATGTCATCTATCTCAACAATATGTATTAGTACAACCATCTTCAAAGAAGATCATTTCGACAAGAAATATTATATGCACATACTCATATCATTCAAGTAATCAAGATTCAGACAATAGATAGACAACATAATAGACACCAAACACTCACACTCCAAATAAATGACATACTGAGCAATATCTTCATGCCGATTCCCATCATTTCCCTACTCAAAAGATGGGTGTTCTTAACACCCTTGCTACTCGTGCCCTTACGATTTCTGATAATGAGAGCTTTAATAAGGAGAGATCCCATCTCCTTAATGTCTTTATGGAGAATGGATATAGTAGGCACCTAGGTCAGAAGGCTTTCCTTAAAGCCTCTAAAAATGCGTCAATCAAAAATGAATCAAAGGAGCACCGACTAGGTGTCCATCTTCCCTATGTCCAAGGAACCACATACAAGATTGCTCAGATCCTTAAGAGGTATGATTTTCCCTCAACTTTTAGGCCCCTCAACACCATTCGTAAATCCCTCCGATCGGTGAAAGATCTCGTTGACCCTAAGGACATGAAGGGTGTCTACTTGATCCCTTGTTCTTGTGTGACCCCCTATATCGGGGAAACATGGCGCTCCATCCATTAGAGGATCAGTGAACATGCAGCTGACCTAAGGCATGGGAGAACCAATTGTTCAGCGTTAGCAGAGCATGCGGAAAAGACCAAGCATCAGGTTTGTATAGAGGAGGCCAAGGTTGTTGCCAAAGTTGCTAAGTTCTATCATCGTAAATTTAGGGAAGCTATTGAGATTGAAAGAAGGCCCAACAATCTCAATAGAGATGATGGCTGGAAGATCAGTAACTGTTGGATCCCAGCCCTTTCGTGCTAGTCTTTCGTTTCCTTCCCCCCCCCTTTTTATCTTTTTCAAGCTTTCATTGTTCCCCCGGGAGCCTTCCTTCCTCCTAGGGTTTATCCTTCTTGCTCTGTGGTTTTTATTGGCTTTTTATTTTGTGTCGTTTTTTTTTCTAGATATTAATAAATATAATCTTAATTAATATCCTCCTTTTTGAGTATACTTATATATATATGTATATTTCATTATTATTCTATTTTTTTTACTTATTTATTTATTTATTTATTTATTTATTTATTTCATTTTATTTTTTGTTATAATTTTATTTATTTATTTATTTATTTTTATTTTTTTTGTTAATAACTTTTACCTTTAATAGCTACGTTTCTTAATATATTTATTTATTTTTATATATTTATTTATGTATTTATTTATTTTCTTTTATTATTATTTATTTTTTATTTGTTATTTATTTATTTATTTATTTTATTTTTATTTTTATTTATTTTTCGTTTAATATATATTTATCTGACTAACTATTATCTTAAAAATACCTTATATATATTTTTATTGAAAGAAAGGTCTTCCATATAACTAAATCCTATTTAATTTCAAATAACTTATAATCTTTAATTATTAAATGATAACTTTTTAATTAACTATTAACTTAAGCACCAATTTAAATTATTTTATTTATAAAAAAAATTTATATATATTTTATGGGTATGGTCACCAAATATAAATAGCTTTCTTTAAATTATAAAAATGACTTTATGGCTCTGGTCCTTAAGTCAAAATTAGTTGTTGGTCAAGATAGCCGTTGGAGGCTCTGCTCTGACTATTTAACATGCAAAGTTGGATCTGTTTCTTCAACTTGTTCTGACGATGAACCACACTGGTTGGTTCGAAACGCGTCGACAAAGGTCTTTCTACATGTGATTTACGCCGAAGTTCTTCTTACAACTTCTATGGATCACAAAAGCTTCAATTCAACAATAAATGACATAATCAAACAATCAAGCACCAAAGTAGATGACATAAGTAAGCTCATACCTTAATGTATCTCAGGGGAGGCCATCTTGTCTGCACAATCAATCTAGTTAGTACGATATAACTTCACAACACATTAGCTCAAACAAAAATAAGACCATGATATCCATAATAGTCAATGACTAACATGTTCACATATAAACTCAAACAATTATCATTCATACATAATAATCACATCTGCACACTCAATCTAGATTAGTATAACAAAATATCACAAATATGTCAACACATACCTAAATGTCATAACCCTAACAATTTGCATAGACCAATCCAGGTTAACAAAATACATATAACATCAAGATCTTAATGTAATAACCCTAATTATTAGGTTACTAGTATATAACAACAATAAGTTATATATCATGCTCATCAACAACATATAACCTAATCATTAATCTAACTATCATATAACACCAACAAGTTATATATCATGTTCATCAACAACATATAACCTAATCCTCAAGCCAACTATCATATAACAACAACAAGTTAACTTATAACATAGTCATCACAAACATATAGCATAAACATCAAGTTATCTAATATAAAACAAAAATAGCACTGTATAGAACCACATGTTACTATCAATCATGACTATCTGACACATGTGCACATGACTATACTAATCAACTACCATCTATCATGTGTCATGTATATAACCATAACATTAACAAACATGTACATCAATGTAATGTATGTAGCCCTAATTCATATAACAATCCTTAACCTACATACTTTCATGCCCAACATGCTCTTGCCTCAAGGTCCAATGATGCAACTTGACTTTAACGATATGCATCTTTTGCACTATCTCATCCAACTCATTAGCCTTATAACATACCAATAATATCATGATGACCTAATTGTATACAATGATTTCACAATGCATGCTTGACCTACGATACATGCATGACCATAACCATGACAATCCATGCATAACAACATATAGACATCGGCATGCATAACTAATACATTTACAACCATGCACCCCTCATGACACATCCCAAAACAACACCATCAACCTTCAAATGGTGACATCACTACGACCATGATCAACACCATGTAATTTCAACAAGCATGTGGACTACAACCATAAGGAACACATATGCAACCGAAATGAATGCATGACCAACACATCTCCCATCTAGTCTAAGGGTTGAACCATGCTCTGATACCCCTATGTAACACTCTCCTCCCACATCTACCCAAGTAACCGACCAACCATGGAAAATATGTGATGAGAGTATACTATGATATGAATCAACCTCGTAGGCAACCTTAATGAAGTGAAACCAACAGAAACACACCATAAAAACTTTTAGCATCAACAATAGGACCCTTAGGAACCATCCCAACCATTTTGCTAACCAGCCCTTGGGTCCCACTGAGTTTTATGCTATTAAAATTCTAAACACTCCCATTTTATGGGCATGTTAGCGTCTAGAGACCTCTAGACACTCCCAGAAGCCTACATGCCTGCGTCCAAGGACTATTTGTAGTAGACTTGTGCGAGAGTCCAGGGAATCTAAGGCACTTTTGAAACCTAGAATTCGAGCCACTACCCAAAACTTACTCTAACTTTTGGAATCCATTAAACACATGACGACAAGAATAAAAGACCAAAAAATAACTCTAGGACTTGGCCTGACCATCCCCAACTAGGAGTAATATTCTCTCAAATATTTGGCATGAATGAAATCTAAATGTTTAAATAACAAATCTAAATATAGGGGTCTTATACTTATATGAGAATTGCTAAGAATCATTGTTCCCTTACATCATTATTTGTAGTAGCATATATTAGGTCATAGATACATTTTTGATTCATTTACAAATAAAAACATGAGGAGAGCCATACATCATCACTATCAAAATACATGCTCATAACCAACAACATAATAATAGAAATACCATGAACAACTCAACCATAGAATCCAGATATAAACCAATACATTTATACTTGAAAACTAATAGAATGAATTTCACATTAATGAAAGTAAAAACCAACTCGAGATGGGACTACCACATTCCATGTGATGATAGAATGGCTCAGAAAAATATCTCTTCATCCATTCACCTCCATGCCATATTCCAAGTATGAATGTGGGACTCATAACCAACCAAAAGAACCAAACAAGCATGGATGCTACTGGAGTTCTCCACCTACACCATGAGGAATTTGAGTGCCTCCTAGTTTCTCATGCTTTACTGTGATCCATAGTCTCATCCAGAGATCATTAGGCCCTACACCAAGACCCATTCTCGAGGCTTTACTATACATCTCATCCCGGGACTACTATGCCCAACGGAGAGCAATTCACCTCTTGGCTTTACTGTATGTCTCGCCATTCACGAGCAAGGATTCCTAGGCCCACTGAGGCACACAATCCTGACTTTACTGCAACCCATAGTGTGGCTCATGGGTTACTAGGCTAGTGGCTTTACTGTGATCCACAGTCTAGTCCAGGGACTACTAGGCCATGTGTTTGTCATTTCCGAGATCCACCCCATTGAGCTTCAAATCCATCCGAAAATCTAGCTCAACCAAAGTATGAGAACCCATCTCATCAAGACCATCTGGAAATGACAAGGTTAGGTTGAAAACATTGTCACACCTAGCAGAACCCATGCCATGATAGAAAGAACCAGATGCAATACAATGCATGCCAAATCTAGCAAGAAAATGCAACATGCAATCAATATCTGCAAAGCATCCTACTCTTCCTTGCTTGGTCCTTCCTTCCCCTTGCCTTCTTTTCCTTTCTTGATCCAATGCCAAAGTGATCCAAGAAAGTCGAAGTGTCTAAGAGATAGAGAGAGAGAAAGAAAAAATAATGAGAAAGCTTCAAAACTAAATTGATTAACCTTGCCAACTGATCCTTGGAAACGTTTTTATCAGTGAGGCCTCTATTTTCTTGAATGTCCATTAGTTTCCTTCATTTTCCTCCACACATGCAACCTCTTTCACATTACTATCCCCCTAATTTTCTTTATTTTCATAAATAAAATACCAATAAATGTTTTTTTGATATTTTAAAGCCTTTGGCATTTCCTTTCCCGATTTCCTTAGCCATAATAAACTGAATAACACACACTACCATGTTTTGTCCACCATTCAGCGTGAAATAGGTGTCCCATATATATTTTCATATGAGATTTTAACAAGGACCGTTACAAAAAAAATACATCCTTCTAATCTTGTTATTATTTCTATATATAATGGATATTAAAATATATTATTTGCAAATATTAAAATATTCTTTATTATTTATTTTTTAAAATATTAGCTAATAGAAAAATGTGAAAAAAAAAAAATTGTTTGTCCTATATTATAGAACAAATATATAAAAGTAGGACGGATATTGAAATTAAAATTTTCAGGTTTTTAATCAAATTTATTTTAAAGCCCAAATGATAATAATGTTTACTAACTGATACGAGGGAAAGCAAAAAAATCAAGCACCTCTGCAATCAGTTTTATCCATAGAAATGACAACCATACGCTGTATTTATAATCAAAGGAATAGTTGCAAAGCTTTGTAAGGCAAATAATTATATAACAACGATGTGCGAGTCAGTTTCTTCTTATCTAAGAATTGAATTAGTCCCGAGTCCCACCATTCTTAATCAACGCTCCAGTGCAACATCCCCGTGGAGTTGGAACCAACCACGACATTCATCTAACGATCATGGAGATGTTTGAACGGCCAGTGGGCATTGCTATTTGGAGTCCAACGCTAATTCGCCATAACATGTAAAGTTATTTCAAACTCTCTTGGCTATCTTGTCAATACAAATTTGTAATAGGATTACAAACATTTCCTTTCATTAACAATGCTAACAAGAGGGTTGAACAAAATAAAGTAATAGAGTTTAGAACTTATGTGTTATGTTGGACACAATACTTCTCTTCGTGTAATATGTGACTATCATTACATTTTAGAAAATGTACCATGAAATTATCGTGGTTTCTTTTTCTCTTGAGATAATCTTTTTGAATAAATAAATAGAATCATAAAAAAAAAATTGAGAAGTAGGTCACATTAGTTTTTATTTTAAGTCATCAATTATGATTTGATATTTTTGGGAATATTTCCTTTCTTCAATATAAACATTCATGCCTGGTTGATCACATTTACAAGTTGGTGCAGTGCTCTTATTTAGAGGGAGAAGTCAACTAATCATTGACTCGAATAGATGGGAGCTCCTCTTTCCAAATAATGGCACTTATAATACATTCAAATACCATTTATGAGGGCATTCATAAAATTAGGTGTATATATGAATAATAACTTTCTACCTTCTTGAATAATCTACCCTCATCCAAGCTTAAATCAATTAACTTACTTCTAAATAAGATAGTGCTTTGTGGAATCTAGTGTATGGTGTAATTGTGGTTCCCATTAGTACTCTCAATTTACCCCATGCCCAAGATATTATAGAACATACCCTTTATGTTCAATTCCTCATATATTTTACTTCATGGTCATCAAGCGTACTTAACCTTATTTACGACCTAAGTTCCTTCTCTTCCTCCCTTGATAATGCTAGACGTATTAAGAAAAATCATTATCGTGTAAAATATACTAAGCTTTATACTCCCAATCAATAGCCTTGCTCATGACCATATAGAATACAAAAACTTTTTTAGGGCAAAACACTATTATTTTCCTCTCCCTGTCATGGTACAGGTGTTGGCTCCCATATGTGTAGTGAAAGAAACTTCTAATGGCACCAATATCATACAATTAGGCCATAGATTCCTTATAGAGGATTGATGTGGTTGGTCAAGTACTTTTTCATGGTCATTGAACTCATGAAGCTTCATTTATAGTCTAAGGGGGTTTTCATCCAATAGCCATGGTAGAGGCCTTGAGACACACTTACAATGTACAAAACTTTCTAATTCCACCAAATATATTTTTCTAAATCCACCAAATATATTTTATAGATAACTTGTTGATTGTTCAAGGAATACTTACATGAAGCCTTACGCTAAGAATACACCTTATGCTCCTTTATTAACCATGTCAAAGGCCCCAACCGCATTATGTAGTGTGAAAAACCTCATAATGGCATTCATGTCGAACAAAAAGGGTGGAGACACATTTCTCATGACAAAAGTCCAAAAATTGTGCCGATATTCACTCTAGATGCTAGTGATAATTTCAAAAGGATTCATGTAATTATTGAAGCCATTTTTCATGGCTATCACATTGACGAAAATTGGTTTAAGGCATAATTCGCTTGTTTTCCTCCCATAAGCATGGTAGGGGTTTGAAGACCCGTCGTTATTGTGTAAAACATATGAATGGTGGCCATATTCTTATTAATAGGACTTATTCATGGCCACTGAGCATGGGAAGGATTTGCTTAGATACTCAAGCCCCAATTTTCCTCCCTTATCCATATTATAAGATCTAAATTGCATACGTGCTACATAATAAGTCCTAATCGTTCTCGTATCCACTAGAAATACATAAATCCCTCTAGAGACCATATATGTGGTGGTATAGGCTACAAGACCCGGTTTTAATACCTTCTTAATGGTATATCCCTTGAGAATCCACTTTATTATGTAAAACATAGTAATTGTGCAATAATCTCCCATAAAATCCCAAAACATATTAATGATATGAAATATTCCTTTAAAGTTCAAATATCATTGAGAGATGATTTGTGTGGCAATTTTAGGTAATTTTAGAGCCAAGACCCTAATTTTCCTCCCCTAATAACATGGCATGGTCGAATGACTTATTCTTATAATGCAAAACAAACTAATGAAATCAAAGGTCATTTAGAGATGGATTTTGTTGTAATTGAAGACCATGTTGATAACCGTTAAACTTAAAAAATCATTTTTAAAGCTTTAGCTTTTTTTGACTGCTTTAACATGAAAAAATGATAATACCTTTTTTATTAAACAAAACATACCTATGATATTAATTATCGCAATTAAAAACCATCTTCACAAACATTATATATATACCTACCTCCTCTTCCACTCTAATCAAAATATATATATATATATATTTATTTAATTAGAGTGGAAAAAAAATATATATATACCGATATACTCTTCCACCCTAATCAAAATCATAACCATGGATTTATTCTTCATTCTTATACTACAGTTCCATTATATAAAAATAAATAGCATCTTAATTGTTACTGTATGATATATGATATATTTAATTCAATGGCATATTTAATAAAGAAAAAGATAAATTTATAGCAAACTTTTTTTTTATAAATCTATAAAACAACCACATAAGACAAATATAAATTTAGAAATATAAAAAACACAGAAAAGCCTATCATGCAATCTAAACTTGAAACAAAAGTCCCGTCGTGGACGGACAGCCATAGTCGGGATTCTTTAAACTAAACTACGTGGCGGTCTTTGCTTTTCCCAATACGAAAGCACATTATAAAAGAGGGCGAGATTCAATTTTTTTAGGAGCAGACATGATGTGATTGCACTTTGCATGCGCCGTTTTGAGGAATATCATGTGACCCCATTGTAGCTTGTCCCTTCTACATTCATGTTTAATAATTACAAATGTATTTTTTTGTTGTACTTATGTTTTCTAAAAGAAACCGAACATATTATTGTTTGATACATTTATGTTTGATAATTACAATGTATTTTTATGTTGTACTTGTGTTTTCTAAAAGAAACCAAACATATTATTATTTAATTGTTAACGGATATTGAAAATAACTTGTCAGCTGTCAATAAAGTAATACATTATCATTATTAAATAAATAAGTTAATTTAAAATCATTTGTTAATAATTTCAATGTTTTAAATTTTTATTTAAAATATTGATAATTATTTTAATATATAATTAAAAGTCATATTAATTATATTTTTATAATTTTTTTAATCAATTATTTATTTACATTAAAACTTAATAGGATTCAAAAGTTTTATAAATTTTTTAATCCAATATTACTCATTTTTATTTTATAATGGTTAATATATGAAATTTATTATCGTATAATATGTTTAATACATTTATGTTTAATAATTACAATGAATTTTTATGTAGTACTTATGTTTTCTAAAAGACCAAAACATATTATTATTTAATTGTAATGGATATTGAAAGTAATTATTGTCAGCGGTCAATAAAGTAAAACATTATCATTATTAAAAAATAAGTTAATTTAAAATAATTGGTTAATAATTTCAATGTTTTAAATTTTCATTTAAAACAATGATTAATTATTTTTAATATATAATTTAAAATTTAATATTAGTTTATACATTTATAAATTTTTAGTCAAATATTATTTATTTTACATTAAAATTTAATATGAGTCGAAAGATTTATAATGTTTTAATCTAATATTATTTATTTTTATTTTATAATGGTTTAAAAATATGAAATTTATTTTCGTTTAATTATGTTTATGATGATGATGATGATGATGGTTAACGTCCGCTGAGACCAAATAATGATCTATCGGACCTAAAGACAAATTATTTATACGTGTTGGTCGATTGGCCCTGAAGAAATAAATTATTTAGTTTGATTTAAGATTTTATTCCTATGCTCAAAAAGCTTGGAGAGAAGCCTCCCGAGCTCACTATAATTTTGACGTTGTAAAAGACTAGGAAGGTTAGTATTGTGACAAAGATTATGAAACAGAGATCTAATGTGGTTGTATGCGGGGCACTCTAATAGGAAGTGGTTTTCATCCTTGGTGATCCTATTCTCACATAGATGGCAGATCCTTTCCATCCATGGTGTTTTAGGAACTGCCCAACTACCTGTTTCACTATGGAGCTTGTGAGAATTCATTCTAATCTTTGCTATATTAATTTTCTTCTTTGAGCTAGTTAAAATAGAGAGATACTTTTGATATTCTAGGGTGGGGTTGATGAGCTTCTTATAATAACTTAATTTTCTTTTAGCCGCTAAATCTTTCTCACACCACATTTTTTGTTTGAACTTAGAAGTAACAATATCTTTAATGTTATTAACGTTTTACAATGCATCGTTCTTTTTGATCTCCCAATAGTTATTACTAAGTTGATGGTAGAGATTTACCATTGATATAATATTTGAGAATATACTTAAATTTAAATTAAATGTTGAGCTTTATCTAAAAAATAATTATGTTATTTTTTGTTCTTAATTAAATTAATGAACTAAAAAAGTGTCATAACAACAAATGTAATATGAAATGGGTTATGGTTTGTTTGGACGTGTGGTATTAATAAGTTATATTAGTAACTCATAATATTGTAACATTTTTTTTTTTTACAAATTAAGAATTTCCATAGTATAGTGAAGTAAATCTCCATGATTAATACTTTTGTTCCAAGTTTTTCCAAATCTATATGTTCAACTTATATGTTAATCAATTAATTATTATTATTAAGTTAATTTTAGGGTTTTAATTTAATTTAATTCATATAAGAAATATTATGTGTTAAATGTTTAGATGTTATTATGGATTGATGGTTATTGATATTTAGGCACCATTTAATATGATTAAAATAGATGTTAATGAATGTTGGAAAGAACTAATCATGACTATCATTTATAAAGATAAGTTATTTCGCTATGATTATTTAATGTTTATCAATCGTACTTGTAGCATGTTACAGAGTTGTTAGGTTGCATTGACCTTTAATAAATTTAAAAACTCTTCGCCCACCAATTTCTTAGTGATTTGAGATTTTTACAATTCTAATAAGTTCCTCCATGATAAGTTCCTCATTATTATTTATAACTTTCATTTATATATAAGAAAATTTTATTTAGCAAAATGGTTAATTACTTTTAATAAATATAAAAAACTAGAATGGTGACAAGTGACTCCCCACCCACCGATTTCCTAGAGATTTGAGATTTATTACAATTCCAATAAGTTCCTCCATGATAAGTCCCTCATTATTCTTTTAACATTCATTTATATATAAGCAAATTTCATTTAGCAAAATGATCCATTTTACAATAAAATGTATAATTCCTTTTTTCCTACATAAAACCCATAATCTTTTTATTCATGATTAATCAGATAAATATATGCATTAATCAAGCATGCTTCTTATTGAAATAATTTTTTGTTACAATACTTTTTATTCTTATATTTATAAGACATTCAATTATATAAACTATATTAATATTTTTAATGTAATTATACTAACCTAATAAATTTTCACTTAAAATAATTGATTAGTTATTTTGTTTTAATCCATTATTTATTAAAACAAAAGTGAAATATCATTTATAACTTTTTAATAACATTTAAGGTTAAATCTAATATTTTCTCAAGGTGGAAAATTTAAATATTCCCATTATTGTATTTCTAAAACAATCATCCGATAAAAGAAATATGTAAAGTAAAATATCTTAAATAAAATAATAATATATTTACATGTGTTAACGAATGCCAACCAACTCTTCAATCACTTTTATACATAAAAATGGAAACATGTATAGCGTCCCTACAATGGAAAGAAGTTATTATAAAACTTTTAATAAACAATTACATAACAAGGATATAGATCCTTGTGGTTGTGAACTGTGGGACTCAATTTACAGGAGAATTAGTCCCCAGTCTCATCATTCTTTATAAAATCTCCAGTGCAATGTCCAGGTGGAGTTGGGATATAGATCCTTGTGGTTGTGAACTGTGGGACTCAATTTACAGGAGAATTAGTCCCCAGTCTCATCATTCTTTATAAAATCTCCAGTGCAATGTCCAGGTGGAGTTGGAACATGGTTGTTGCATTGAGAATTGGGTAGAGAGTCTTGTCTGGAAGAATAGACATGTGCCCGTGAAAGACTTCGAGCATCTGGGTTGTGCAGCCGTGTTGGACGAGCAGCAGCGACTAGTATCGGGACTTCCTTGCACAACAATGTAGCCATAAGTAGGGTGAAAGCAGACGCATCTTAATTTGTAATATCATCAGTATTTATAATCTCAATCTATTTTGATCCTTTTATGTGTAAATTCTAAACTTAAAAGTGTAACAAGCAAATTGGTGGTCCTAGCAATATACAAAAGTCTTATCATCAAGTTTGGTTTTTGGAGTTTTGAATCCATTCGTAAAAGTTCTCCTAATTTACAAGAGTGATGAAAAATACTGAGAACAAGAACCAAAGTTAAAACTGAAACTATGTTAAACTATTCTAAAAGCCAAAATAATGTCCTCGGCGGTTATGAAAAACCCTAAGATCAGAAAGAACGGCAGACGCATATTAATTTCCAATATTCTCAACATTCATAAATGGCGTCTGCACTTATTTCGATCTTTCCATGCTTAAATTCCAAAGAAAATCTATAGAAACATCCAAGATCTTGATGTACCTGCATTAGTAATGCTAATAGAGCTGTTAGAACGGCCAGGGGGTATTTCTATTTGAAAGATTAAAGCAGGAAGCAACAATGCCAAGATGAGATTTGCAACTCTTCGAAACTGATTCGCCATGATACCTAAAGTTATTTCGATCTCTCTTGTTCCTCACGGCGGTGTGAGAGGGTGAATTTAAATGGCAAAACAGCATTGTGTATTACGGCTGTCTTTGAGAAATTTCCATGCAAGTTGAATGAAATTTCTGTGTATTACGGATGTCTTGTTCCTCACGGCGGTGATAGCCGTGTGAGAGGGTGAATTTAAATGGCAAAATAGCATTGTGTGTTATGGATGTCTTTGAGATTAAATTTCCATGCTAGTTCCATGAAATTTCTGTGTGTATTACGGATGTCTTGGAGAAATTTCCCTGGAATTTATCTACCGATTATATCTTTAAAGCATTTGTATTGCATGCCCTCCGTTGCATGGCCCATTTTTGCATGTCTCCAAGGCATTAAGAGGCCAGATGTGAAGACAAAAAAAAGGTGGTTGTTGATAAACTATCCAATACAAATCCTTTGGATCATTTGCATTCCCTGCTGTCGGTTGCATGGCCCATTTTGCATGCCACTAAGGCATTAAGAGACCGCATGGGTAGAGAAAAAATGGGTTGTTGTTGATCAGTTATCCGATGCAATTCTTATATATGTTAACTGTATCAATAAACGTGTAATGTGTCCACATACAGTGGTCAGCACAAGCTCACGAAGTAATTTTTTAATGTGAAGTACAACTTGCATGCAGCAATGGACAAAACAAATAAGTCTTCTGTACAACCAACCAAGTAATTTTTGTATGTTAAAGTCAAGCCTGGATGCAACCATGTACAGAAGGACCTTAAAAATCCCCCCAAAAAATATTAAAATCTTCAAAACATGCGTATAAGTTCAAAGTGACAGGCTGCTGTGTTATAATAATGGGAGTTTTGGTTTTCAATCGTTATTACCAAATGAAAATCTAGAATCAATGAATCAGAAGAAAATTACATAAGAAAATCCAACGGAGGATCTCTTTTCTTTTTCCAAATTTTCCAAATATAGCAATGAGGCAAATGCTTTAGTAGACCTAGTAATAGGAAAAATGAGGCAAATGCCCTATTAAACCTAGTAATAGGAAAAATGAGGCAAATGCCCTAATAAATCTAGTAATAGGAAAAAGGTGAAGTTCATTTTAAAATAGAATATATCCTACCAATCCTATAACTTGTCGTAGTCAATCTTACAAGTTCCTACATACATTCCGATAGAAAACTCAAGGATAGAAACATCGAATCAGATTTTGCATTAGGAGCAAGGGGCCTATTAAATTCCACTACCTTAGCATGCTACATACTCTGTCCTCGCTCTTATGAGATGCGGTGCATCTAGTATTTCTGTCATGGCCCTTACAAATTGAACCTTTTCCAATACTTTATTTGAACTCATTCTTCTTCGGTTTAGATATCAAGTCGATAGTTCCTTGCTTGCGTTGCTGTAAATCATTTAATTCTGGCATGGCCGTTACAAATTGAACCTTTTCAAATACCTTATTTGAACTCATTCTTCTTCGGTTTAGTTATCAAGTCGATAATTCCTTGCTTGCGTTGCTGTAAATCATTTAATTTATAAATGTAAGATGAATTAGGCAAAGGAATTAGTAAGCGTTCCTGTAAATCATTTAATTTATAAATGTGAGATGAATTAGGGAAAGGAATTAGTAAACAAATTTTTAGCTAGTTAGCTAAAGAACCATTTGTACTCGAAATGTAATATAGAAAATAATTTCTTGATCTATTTATCCTTGCTTCATATAGTTTTAGATTCGTTGGAAATTGTATATTAGAGGTTGTTAACATCAATGACTTGGTCCTCCATTTCAATCTAACTAATTAGTTAATTAGTGTACTCTAAGAAGAGTTCTTCTTTAATATATTGCATGTCTCTTTTCTCTAGTTCTCACTACTTCTATTTCCCTGTTTCTGTTAGTGCTCTTTAAATATTTTTGAATTCAATGTAGGTGTTTTTGGGATTAATTAGTGTAGGAAATAATAATGAGAGGGGGGTGAATCAATGTTATGAGATCAATAATTTTTCATTTCCCAAACAGATTTATCTATGCTACCTCTATGAAGTGAACTAACGTGTACGAGCTACTATGATTAGTGAAACCATCGTATACCGAGAGAACTTGTGATTTAATTAATTTATCATGTGTTGATCTTTAAGAGTGTATGTATAACTTATTAAAAACTACAATAAAAACAGAATAAACCATCACACATAGGCAACAGGCATGAACAACAAGATTTAAGGTGGAAACCCAATGTGGGTGAAAACAACCTGCCGCAGTCACCTCTATCTTCTTTTAATAATAAGAAATTATGTTTACAATCTTGTACTGGTGCAGACTCATACTAATATGCAGGGACCTACCTGCAGAAGGCTACAACCTTGTCTCATTTTCCAGCTTCTACTCATAGGGAGTTACAACCCTCTAGCTCTTGTACTAGCCAATGTGTTTACTCATACATAGGCATCGACCTAGAAAAGGCTACAACGTTCTCTCTTTCTCCATGGACCACATTTCATAAATTTTCAGACTCGACCCATTAGTAACATTGAAGCTCAAAATAAATCACCACTACAATACAACCATCAAATACATCTACATCAACTAATCAATGAAACCCAATCATCAATCTCTAAATCAACCATAATTGAATCAATCAATTAGTGAAACCTTTGACATACTGAATCAAACAATCACTGAATCACTGAACCTCTAGCATAACTGAATCAACCATTCATTCAAAATTAATCAAATTCAAACAATCAACTCGAACACATAGATCAAATCACAAACATAGCCCTTGCAACATAAAATATACTTCAGATAGAAGTATTCCTTAGAAACCATTTTCATTTGCACACCTTGGCCTTCTGACCTTCTCATCCTAAGATAGTTTTAGGCCTTTCTCAAAACCTCGAATCAAAACCACTTAGGACCTGTGGTATTCTTGGACGGGATCAAATAGTCATTACTTTGCTCAATATTGTTGGCTAATACCATGTTATTAACCCCTGGTATTGTCTCCTCTTGAGTTTTCTTGATTTTCCAACATATACGTGCTTTTCTTCTTGTGAAAGTGTGTGTATACGTATGCTCTTTCTGTTATGTGAACCAGCATGTATATGTTCTTTTGACTAAGTAGACTTGCGTATACATCTTAAACTGCTTTTCACCATCCTTTACCTTCAACTTCTTCATTCTGTTTATTAAAATTTAGTTCCATCTTCCTGTTCTTTTGTACCAATTTCCTCTTACATATGAGTGGACCTGTTACACTGTGGCTTTCCTTTCATCAAAACTGAACTCGCATGTGAGTGAGCTGCCATCAAGGACATCACTTGTATCATAATGCCAACAATCTCCCTCTTTGGACTTGATGGCAACCATGCTGGTGTTGATTATTGTAGGTTGTAGATATTGTTAGAAATAACAAGAAACACCAAAATAATCTCTCCCTTTGACATCAAGGGAAAAGGGCGGACCAAGATATTCTTCCCCTTTGATAGACATTATGCTGTCCATGCTCCCCCTGAGTACATGTCGACTATGCAGAGATATATTTCAAGAGAATAACATGACTCTATAGCTCAACTAAGTGAGTATGACCTCCCCATGACCAATGAATCATACATACATCAATCACCCAACCAAGTGGGGATATACGAGTTGTTTATACATGATAGAAATACATCAATTATTACATCATCCATCCCATGCGAAATGGGGATACAAATTACATCATATGTCCAATAGGACTTATTCAAACATAGACTATGACAGAAGAAGTCTTATCACACCCTATATCTTTACATGACTTATGCAACAAATGATATAAGTATCTAAAGCCACAGTTGAACTTAGCAACAGTGATGCCAACAATGAAAAATGTGTGTGAAGGCTAATTTCCCCCCTGAACCTGTGCTACCTGTGCATTGTCAACAAGTCATTCATCAAGGTATCCTTGTCAGTCAGATAAAAAGTAATGAACAAAGCATATCATGAGGTTGTAATCATCAATATCAAACATAGCACCCATATCAGAGTCTCACCCACTGTTTTTCTGCTAAAAAAAGCATATACTCTCCTTCATCCACAAAAACTTGCGTGTATAGTGACTATACTTTATGAAACCTGCATATAATAACCTTCCTCTCAAAACTAGATTTAACAGAAGGATGATGCAACAACTACTCCCAACTTTTGTCTGCGATATTCAAATGTTTCTCTGGGAAGTGGTTTAGTGAATATATCAACAACATGTTCTTTGGAGGGAACATACTCCAATTTGACCTTTTTCTCAAGCACTTTTTCTCATAAATAATGTTACTTAATGGGTATGTTCTTGGTCTTAGAGTGCATGATAGGATTTTTTGAAATACTAATGGCACTTGTATTATCACATAGAATGGAGATGGGTCGAGTACATGTGATATGAATGCCCTGCAATGTTTGCATCATCCAAAGTAGTTGTGGGCAACAAGATGCAGTGACCACATTTTGCTTCAGTTGTAGATAAGAAAATCGAACTTTGTTTCTTATTGAACCATGACACTAACCGAGAACCCATATAGAATGAACCTCCACTAGTGCTCTTTCGATCATCAACATTTCCTGCCCAATATGCATCTGTATATGCATGAAGAGTAAGATATGTATATTTAGGATACCACAAACCAAAGTCTTGAGTTCCTTGAAGATATTTAAAAATTCTTTTTACCACTTGAAGATGTGATTCCTTTGGATTTTCTTGGAACCTTCCAATAATTCCTACTACATGCATGATATTAGGCCTTGTACATGTTAGATAAAGCAAACTTCCAATCATAGATCTATAAGCTGGTTGGTTCACTTTTGGTGATTCATCGTTAGAGATGAGACTGCATCATGTTACCATTGGAGTACATACTGGTTTAGAATCTTCCATTCCACACTTCTTCAAGATCTGCATGAGATATTTGGTTTGTAAAAGAAATATACCATATTTTTCTTGTTGTACTTGTAGACCAAGAAAATAAGTAAGCTCAACAAATAAGGACATTTCAAATTCTTTCTGCACTATGGAAGGAAAATTCTGACTCATGGATTCTTCATTGCTACCAAAAATGATATCATCAACATATACAACAATAATTAGCAGTTTATCATTTTCAATGTTTGTGTATAAATTGCTATCTGAACAACCTTTTCTAAAACCTTATTGTTGTAGATATTTGTCAAGGCAGTAATACCAAGCCCTTGGAGCCTGTTTCAGACCATAGAGAGCCTTTTTAAGCTTGCACACGAGTTTTGCATGATTTTTAAGAATGAATCCTTCTGCTTATTCCATATAAACTTCTTCTACATGTCCATTAAGGAAGGTTGATTTTACTATTAAAACGTTATATATTACAGAGCATTGGAACACATAAAATGCATTGCAAAAAATATAAACATAAAAAACACATAAAACAAGAGAGACACAGATATACGTGGTTCACCAAATTTGGGCTACGTCTATCAGAAACAATGAGTCCTTCTTTCTATATTATCCAGCAAACTGAAGAGATACAACCTACAATAGATCCACTGTAATTCCCTCTTCACTCTCACACAATCTCGTGCCTCTTTCTTATGCAGAATACAGATCTCATAGACGCAATACAATTACCTCATATATAGCAAGGGGTTTCCTTATAGGGCCAAAAACTCTAAATTAAACATAACTTCTACCATCATATCTCTGCCTAATGAACAACCTAGATTGACCGAGAAATTACAATATTTTACAAGGAAAATTTACATCTATTTTTAGCTTTGGGGCCGTTTCCCCCGATCCCCCGCCGGGGGGGACTCCTAAAGATCGATGTCACCCCCTGTGGACCCCCCTTGGAGTGAAAATATTACGGACCATGTTGTCGCCACATTACAAACTGGGGTCCAAAGTGGTGAAACCGCTGAATAAAGAAGATAATCAGGCTTCACACCCAACAATCTCCCACTTCAATATTGATTATAGCAACTCTACCACTGTTTCATTTGCTGGACAATGACTCCACTTTGGACTTGGTTGTTTCTCATCTTGTTCGCCATACTTGAAGACCAATTGAAACTGAGAAGAATCTCAGTTTCTCCCTTGTTACAGATTTTGTTAACATATATACATGATTATGGCTAGTGTGTATCTTTTCTAGCTTCAACTGTCTATCTTCCAACACTAACCGTATGAAATGATACTTGAGTTATATATGTTTAGCATTGGAATGAAATGCAGAGTTCTTTGCAAGATGTGTGGCACTCTGTCCGTCACTGTATAACCTGCCCAAATCATGCTTCTTACCCAATTCATCCAGAAACCTTTGTAGCCAAATCATCTCTTTACAAGCCTCTCTAGCAGCAACATACTCTCCTTTCATTGTTGAGACTGCAACAACACTTTTTAGTTTTGAAACCTAACTATCAATTGTTCCACCTACAGTAAACACATACTGTGTGGTGCTCCTCTTGTTATTTATATCACCCACCATACCTGCATCAACATATCCCTGTAGAGCAATGTTTTAACCACCAAAGAATAATGCTTGATTTGTGGTACCTCTCAAATACCTGAGAGTCCTCTTCACCCCCATCCAATGTTCCTTTCCTGGATTGTTCATGTACCTACTTACAACTCCCACTACATGTGAAATATTAGGTCTTTTGTAGACCATTGCATACATTAAGCTTCCAACTACTGATGCATATGGCACTTTAGACATATAAGCCATTTCTTTCTAAGTCTTGGGACATAACTCCTTACTTAGTTTTAAATGGCTAGCCAAAGGTATACTAACCGGTTTTGCATTTTTCATATGAAATATTTTCAACACCTTTTCTATGTACTCACTTTGAGACAATGTTAATTTTTTATTCTTCATGTCTCTAGTTATTCTCATACTATGGATTTGTTTTGCAGCACCCAAATCCTTCATTGCAAATGAGTTTTCCAATTTTCTTTTGAGCACATTTATTTCCTGCATGTTAGAACCTGCAATAAGCATGTTATCTACATACAATAACAATATAATATAGTTGTCATCATTTTTCCTTTTGAGATAAACACAATAATGAGAGTGACATCTAGTATAACCTTGTTCAGATATAAACCTGTCAAATTTTAGATACCACTGTCTTGGAGCCTGTTTTAAGCCATACAAGCTCTTCTTCAACCTGCACACTAGTTTCTCTTTCCCTTTTACCTCATATCCTTGTGGCTGCTGCATATATATCTCTTCCTCCATATCCCCATGGAGAAAGGTTGTCTTTACATCTAACTGCTCAAGATGAAAATCTTCAACTCCTACTAGACTAAAAATAGTTCTGATTGAAGCCATTTTAACAACACGAGAAAATATCTCATAAAAGTCTATACCTTTTTCTTTGCAGCCCCTTCACCACAAGTCTAGCTTTAAACCTTTTTCTACCTCATCTTATTCCTTCAACATGTAAACCCATTTATTCGACAGGGTTGTTTTACCTACAGAAAACCTAACTAAGTCCCAAGTCTGGTTATGTGCTAAGGAGTCCATCTCTTCTTTCATGGCTTGCTACCACTCCTTCCTAGTTTCTACCTGAATTACTTCTTCATAACATTCTGGTTCACCAGAATCAGTCAACAATATGTAATATAATGAAGGAGAGTATCATTCGTGGGGTCTACTTATCCTGGTAGATATTCTAACACCACTATTAGGTGTTTGAGGTGCTTGTTACTATTGTGGTTGTTGTATTTTTTCTTGCTATTGATCATTATGATTTTCAGGCAGCTTCACTTTTTCTGTGATCTCATCAAGCACTGTGTATTCTATGTTTTTTTTTTCTTGTTCCTTTTCATGCAGCTGATCCTTATACAAAATCTTTTCATTGAATATGACATCTCTGCTCCTAATGATTTTTTGTTTTTCATAATCATAAAAGTGATAACCAAAATCATTAACCCCATATCCAATAAAGGTACATTTCTTTGATTTTTCCTCAAGCTTTGTTCTATTTTCTTTATTAATGTGGACAAAGGCTTCACAACCAAAAGTCTTTAAAAATGAGTAGTTTACCTTTTTACGTGTCCATGCCTCCTTTGGAATACCACCATCCATGGAACTTGAAGGCCCTTTGTTTATTAGATAAACAACAATATCTACAGCATATGCCCAAAATTGTAAGATCAATCTTGCATGCAATCTCATGCGCCTTGCACGCTCCACAATTTTCCTGTTCATCCTTTCCAACACACCATTTTCTTGTGGTGTTTCTGGAACTGTCTTCTCTATGTGAATTCCATTCTCTGAACCATACCTATCAAGCTCTTTGCTATAATAGTCACCTCCATTGTTTGATCTGAGACACTTGAACATTTTTCCTGTCTCATTTTCAACCAAAGCTTTTCATTTCTTGAAAGTATACTTAATACATCGGATTTATTTTGAATACAATAAATCTGGGTTTCTTAGGTTGCATCATCAATAAATGTAGCATAATAACGATAGCCATCGAGAGATGCTACCTGAGTAGGTCGCCATAAATCTAGATGCATAAGCTCTAATTTTTCGCTCTTCTTTTCTTTTCCAACTCTGAGGAATCTGACTCTATTCTATTTTCCATAAACACAATTCTCGCATAATTTTAGATCAACATGCTTCAAGCGTGGCAACAAATTTCTTGAGTGAAGAATCTACATCCTCTTCTCACTGATGTGCTTGGGCCTATGATACCACAATGTCATATCTTCTTCTGTAGAGGTTAAAGCATTAACAAAATTAGAAATACCATTGCATAAATACAATGTACCAACATTTTCTCCTTTTGCTATTACCAAGGATCCTTTAGTGACCTTCTAGGTTTTATTTGTAAAAGTAGTCACAGAGCCTTCACCTCCCAATTGCCCTGTTGAAATTATATTTTTCTTCAGATTTGGAGCATGCCTTACCTCCTTCAATATCCATTGATTTCCATTTTGTTGTTTTATGAAAACTGTACCCATTCTAATGATTTTACAGGGTTTATCATCACCCAATCGAACCTGTCAAAAACCTCCTTCAACATAATCATGAAAATGTTTCTTATCAGGTGTGGCATGGAATGAGGCCCTTGAATCTACCACCCAGTCATCAATAATATTTTCTAATGAAATAATAAAAGCATCTTGCAACACATCACTTGTCACATTCACTTCATGATTGTTTTCTTCTTGCGCATCTCCTTCTTTTCCCTTCTAAGACATGTAGTCTTTCTTCAGGTGTCATTTCTTCCAACATTTCCAACACTATATCCACGATCTATACTTCGATCAGACTTTCCTTGGCTTATTACGATATCCTAGGCTCTTTCCTCTTTCCATTTTTCTTCCCCTAGTCTTTGAAGTCAAAGCATTACCTGATGTCTCACTCAAGCTTTTCTATCACATTTCCTCGCTAAGGATTGCACCGACAACATCATCAAGATTTAAAGTACTGGATCTAGAGCCAGAGTTACTAATGGCCATAACTAAACAATTCTAACTTTCTGGCAATGAGAACAAAAATAATAGAGCCCTAACTTCATCATCAAAAGTTACCCGTACAGAACATAACTGACTGTTAACTGTATTAAATTCATTGAAATAATTAGCAACAGATCTGCCTTTTGACATCTTCATATTAAATAAACGCCTCATAATAAATACCTTATTTGAGGCTGACAGTTTTTCATATAGTTTGGCCAATGCCTTCATTAAACCCTTTGTTGTTGTTTCCTCTGAAATATTAAATGCTACCGACGTCGCTAGGCACAACCATATTATTCCAAGTGCCTTTCTTCCAAGAATATCCCATTCTATGTTCGTCATACTCATCGGCTTCAGTGCCTTTCTACTTAATGGTAGGTACAAATCTTTCTAATATAGATAATATTCCATCTGCATCTTCTATAGCTGGTAGTTTTGTTCGTTAAATGTTTTGACCCTAAACCTATCATCACTTTCCGTTGCTCCCACTCAAACTAGGAACCCTTCTCTCCTACGACTTTATCAACCAAATAGACCTTCGGATCTGATACCAGTTGTTATAAAATTATATATTATAGAGAAATGGAACACATAAAATATATTGCAGAAATATAAATACAGAAAACACATAAAACAAGAGAGACACAGATATATGTGGTTCAACCAGTTTGGGCTATGTTCACGGGAAATAACTAGTCCTTCCTTTTATATTATCCAACAAACTAAATAGATACAACGTACAACAGATCTATTGTAATTCCCTCTTCGCTCTCACACAATCTCCTCTCTCTTTCTCACACAAAATACAGATCTCATAGATGCAATACAATTCCCTCATATATAGCGAGGGGTTTCCTTCTAGCGAAAAAAAACGCTAAATTAAACATAACTTCTATTGTCAGATCTCTGCCTAATGAACGACCCAAATTGACTACGAAATTACAACATTTTACAAGTATTTCTAGCTTGGGGGCAGCCCCCTGGACCCCCCTTGCAGCCGGAATATTATGGGTGGTGTTGCTGTCACATTACAAATTGGGGTCCAATGTGGTGATACCTTGGAATAAAGAAGATAATCAGGCTCCACACCCAACATTTACATCCATTTGATATACTTTGAATTTTCGAAAACTAAAAAGAGAAAGAAACTTCCTTATGGCTTCGAGTCTGGCAACAGGTGCAAACTTTTCTTCAAAATCTATACGTTCTTGTTGAGCATACCCTTTACAAACAAATCTTGCATTGTTTCTAATAACTTATCCATTTTCATTCAACTTTTTGTTAAATATACATTTTGTTCCTATAATATTTTTATCATGAGGTCTAGGAACTAACTCCCAAGTATCATTCCTTTTAATTTGGTCATGTTCTTCATCCATGGCCCTGACCAAACATTCATCTTTACAGGCTTCATTTACATTATGAGGTTATGTGGAGCATAGTAATGCTAGATAACTTGAGCTCCCTGTAAGAGTTATTCTTCTTTGTATTCCAGAACCTTTTTCTCCTAAAATTTGAGATTATGGATGATTCTTCTGAACATAAATGGATGGAGTCTTTTCCCTGCCTGTTGTATCTTCTTCCGGTGCTTCATTGGTTTCTTCTTCTATATAATTTTGATTTGATGCAGGAAGGCATTACCCATCTTCGTCATTTTCATATTCCTCTTTTGATTTCATTTGTTCTGGATTTCTAAATGCTTCATCAATTACAACATCAATGCTTTCAACAATTTTCTAAAGTCATTTATTATAAAATTTGTATCCTTTACTTCTAGATCAATAACCAAGAAGAATTCCTTCGTCTACTCTGGGTTCAAACTTACCAAGCTTTTCATCAATCCTTTTGATGAAGCATTTTCTTCCAAAGACTCTAAAGTGTTTTGCAGTAGGAGGCTTACCATACCAAAGTTCATATGGAGTTTGATTTCTATTTGCCCGATCATTCTCTTTGTTAAGGATAGTCACAAAAGCAAATGTAGCTTCACTCCAGAAGGTTGCAGGTGTTCTAGATTCATCAAGAATATCTCGAGCCATTTGCTGAAAAATTATGTTTATTCTTTCCACCACACCATTTTTCTGAGGAGTTCTTGCGACAGAGAATTTCCTTTTTATTCCATGTTGTTCACAAAAATCAAAGAATTCATCTCATATGAATTCTCCCCCCCGATCAGTTTGGAGACATTTGATTCTTCGATCTAATTCATTTTCAGTGAAAGCTTTGAAGGCTTTAAACATTTAATGATTCATGTTTATGCTTTAGCAAACCTATGCAACACATCATGGAAAAATCATCAATAAATAAAATAAAGTATTCCTCTCAATGATGTGACTTTTTCCTTGTTGGGCCACATAAATCAGTATGGATGAGTTCAAGAGGCTTACTTGTTGATCCTTATTTTTCACTGAAATGAACTCTAGTTTTCTTACCGACTTGGCATGGTTGGCATATGGTGTTTTCTGGAATGCTAATATCTGGTAGATCATGAACTGCCTTGAACCTGCATGCTTTTCTTATCTGAGAAAAGCTTAGATGTCCTAGTCTTCTGTGCCATAGCCATTTTCCATTTTTTTCTTAGATAACATTGTTCTTTTCCTCCTTTTAGTATGTATAAATTATTTGGAGTTCTTGTAGCTTTGATCATGGTATTTCCTCTATCAATCTCATGAACCACACATCCATTTGATTAAAACATAACATCATTTCCTTGACCGCACATTTGACTCACACCCAACAGGTTATGCTTTAAACCATTTACATACATGACATTTCCAGCTTTAACCTTTTCTTTCAAGAAAATAGAACCTTTACCTTTAAGGACAGTTGGATTTTCATTTCCAAACGAGACATTCTTTTCCTTTTCTAAAGCATTATATGAATGAAGTTTCTCTCTATCACCTGTCATGTGTTTGGAGCATTCACTGTCGATTTACCATTGATTTTCTTGTGCTTCTACATACAAAGGTATGCCACATCTTTCTGCTTCAGATTCCTTCTTTCTCCATATCTTGGGATTTAATGACATTTTCTCCTTTCGAAGTGTTGGTCGAAATTTTCTCCTGAATTCAAATTCTTCATGACCAAAGTTGTTAGAAATTGAACATTCTATTTCATATTCAAGAGGAGAAAAGTTATTATAGGAATTTTTCTTGATTCCTATTACACTCCTTTGATTTGCTCCTTCTCTAGTCATGATGGTTTTGTAAGCAACACATTGAGAAGCCTTACGCCCAAGTTTATGACATGAAAAGCATTGCCCATTGAAGAAATTTTTGCAATCATATAATATTTTCGCATTTCTTACTTGTTTGCGGAAGCTTCTACTCATATTCATCCTTGGAGTAAATTGAGTATGATTTACTTGATGGGTAATTTTAGGCCTTTGCTGAGGATTAACATACTATTCACTGGTCTTGTTAAAATTGGAAACTAGGGCCAAACTTCATGTGGGTCATCTTATTCATGGCTGACAATAGTTTTATTAGATTCCTCTCGTCAAGAGGTGTTCTATTGATATAAATATCATCCAATTCCGATAAGTATTCATGGAGATATGAATTTATTTTGATTATGGAAATACTATCAAGCTAACCTACAACTCATGTAGGCTCAGAAGCCCAACAGTCACATCTAATCAAACACCAACATTGTGTATAAATACAGGAGGAATTTTCCTCATTTGGACTCACTCATCTTATCACATTTCTCTCTCTAGTGCATAGAAAATAGACTCTTCTCTACTGCATAGAAAAGGGTCTCTCTCTCACACATGTGAAGCTGGAAGTTGCTGAAATTGAAGCTACAACTACAGATCCAAACTTTGACCAATGTGGACCATCAAACCTCCTCTTCTGATCTACATTCTAGGTTCATCTGAACCTCCTTTGAAGGCTGCAACTTTTGGTGGTGGAATCAAGCCGATCCAATGGTCGGTTTGTGAGATATCGACTTCCCTGGTTTTGATGATGAAGTCGCTAATGCTGATGCTACTAATCTAGTGTTTGCTACTGCTGATATAAATTAGATTTATTGTACTATTTCTCTCTGTTGAATTATTGAAGATAAAGGAATATTTGATCAAAGGGTTTCCCCACACTTTGTGGGGTTTGTCCTTGGCTAGTCGCCACATCTTCTGTCTCTTGTCTTGGCTTGTTTTCTATCAATCATTTAATATTCTATCTGCACTTTACTTTATGTACATGTCATTGCAAATCTGTGGAATATAATAAGAAAAGAATTAAATTTTTATAAGAATAGAAAATACCATAACTTAACATGGAATTAGAGCTGAGGTGAAGACAAAGCCCCAGCAAGAGCAAGAGAAATCATCAAAGAGAAGATTTGCAAGGCTATCCTAAAAGAACTATGGGGTCCTCAACACTCTTTCATACCGAAGACAAGCTCCGTGAGAAAGCTAACTGTCACAGATGGAGGATGTCTATCGATATAACCCTAGAAGATGAAGGAGTGCTGGACCATGTAAGAGGAAATATTGTTGAGCCTCCATCAAATGCATTCGTTGCTGCCTGGAACAAATGGAAAAATGGAGAAGTCAAAACAAAGAAGACCATCTGGGACTCTATCAATAAGCACTTGGTGGCCTACATCTCTGAACTAGAAACCTCCAAGGAAATGTACGATAGACTGGTGAGTATATTTAAAGTTAATGATGCAAATGAAGTTTTGTTTCTTAGAAATAAGCTGAGGGAAATCAAGAAGGGTAAAGATGAGAGTATGCAAGCATACTTCTTAAGAATCATGGAGATTAAGAACGATCTCCTATCTATTGGGGAGACTATTATTGAAAGAGAAATGGAACTCACGACTCTTGGAGTATTACCATACTAATGGTACATGTTGAGGACTACTCTTCTGAAAAATAATATAATTCTTGGTTTCGAGGAATTAATGGCTAGATGCATTCAAGAGAAACAAGGGTAGAAGAGCAAGAAATGTCCATTCCTAAAGGTCCTCCTATTACCTTTTCTTCTCGTGCTAAGAAAAGAAATGATTCCGGGACTAAAGCAAAAGGAAAGGCTAGACCTAGGGGTGGAAGAAAAGGACGATGTTACATCTGTGATAAAGCAGGTGACTATGCAAGGGAGTGCCCTGATAGAAAGGACTCACACTGGGACGACGATCAAAATCCCTCTGATGGCAATCAAAGGAATGACAAATTAAATAGCAAAGGTAAGAGGAGAGCTGGGAATCAAGGAAGAGGACAACTATTCAAGACGGTTAGAAATTCCAGGATGTATTAAATGCACCTAACCTTAAAAAGAACCCGGTTTCCATCTCGGCAATGGAAGACAAAGGCTAGAAGGTAACCTTTAGCGATGGCAAGGTACGTATATGGAAAAATAATGTTAAAGATTCCTTTACTCTTGGGCTTCGTGTTGATTCATTATATCAGGTCGATGGAAGTCCGCTAGGTGTCAT
Organism: Pinus taeda; assembly: GCA_000404065.3. Lineage (NCBI taxonomy): Eukaryota > Viridiplantae > Streptophyta > Pinopsida > Pinales > Pinaceae > Pinus > Pinus taeda. The sequence continues at coordinate 174,685 of APFE031102206.1, forward strand.
GTCTTATGACACATCTCTTCAGTCCGAACTTTGGCATCGGAGGTTTGCCCCCCTTCATTACAAAGCTCTACTCGGTGTAAAAGAAATGGCGACAAGGATGCCCAAATTCCAAGTAGAGAAAGAAGGTGTATGTCCAGAATGTGCCGAAGGAAAGCTCGAAAGGGGACCATTCCCCTCAAGTCAAAGCAAGACCTCTGATATATTACAGTTGGTTCACTGAGGCATGTTTGAGGCTGGCATTAAGAGGGAGACTACTACACCACATACTCTTGATCAAAATGGTGTGGTGGAAAGGAAGAACCTTACGATTATGGAAGCTGTCTCTATGGGTAGATGATGTAACAGTGCCTGATGTGGAGGAACACATGGATCCTACTTATCCACCTGAGCCTTCCTCTTCTAGGAAGAGGCCTTCATGGCTTAGGGGGATACTTGATGATGATGAAGAATATGCTGCACCTATAGGAACCTTCCATGAATGTAAGAAACCTAACAGGTATTAGGGATACCTGACTATCATGAACAAAATCATACAAAATGAGGCTTCATCATTCTCAGATGTCATCAAGCATCAAGTATGGAAGGATGCTATGACCAAAGAATATGAGTCTATTATGGAGAATGATGTCTGGGAAGTAGTTCCCAAACCATAGACAAGATAATTGTTACTTCAAAATGGCTTTACAAGATAAAGTTACAGCAGATGTAAGTACAAAATAGTATAAGGCTCGTTTTGTTGTTCATGGTTTCTCCCAAAAGGAAGGTATAGACTATGATATTTGCACCTGTTGCCAGATATATGACCACCCACTTGATCATAGCCCTTGTGGCTTCACAAGGATGGAACCTACATCAGATGGATGTGCAGACCGTGTTCTTGCATAGTTCGGTCAAGGAAGAGGTCTATGTAGAGCAACCCGAAGGATTTGAGGTTTATGATTGGAAATCTCATGTATGCAGGTTGAAGAAGGCTCTCTATGGGCTGAAGCAAGCACCCCGAGCATGGTATGAGAGGATCGATAGTGACTTGATGAAGCTGGGATTCACTAGGAGTGAAGTCGATCCTAACCTTTACCTTAAGGTTGAAGATGACAAGCCTCTCATACTGGTGTTATATGTGGATGACCTCTTTCTAACAGGTGCATACCGTCTCATTCATAAATGTAAGAGGGAGTCAACTTGTAAATTTGAAATGAATAACCAAGGACTTGAAGTGTGGCTAAAGCCAAGGGAAATTTTCCTATCTCAAGGAAAATATGTGGTGAAGATTTTGAAAAGATTTGGTATGATGGACTGCAAGCCTGTGACTACCTCGAGGATCTTAGCTTTTAGAAGTTATATGGTAGTGATGTCAGACCAAATTTGGGAAATGCCTCTGAGTTGTAAAAACTCATTTGCGTTGATGTTCTTGGTGAACCTCCGTCTAAACACATGTTTTGCAGTTAGCATTGTGAGCTCATATTTAGTTGAGCCTCACTAGATTGGTGCCAAGAATATTCTAAGATGTCTTCAGGACACAATCTCTCATGGATTGAGATACACTGCTGGAAATATGAAACTACATGATTATTCCAATGTTGATTAGGTAGGTAGTGTGGAGGATCACTAGAGCACTTTTAGTGCTATTTCTCTTTGGATTCTGCTTCGATATAATGGATGAGCAGGAAGTAGAATTCAATTGCCATAAGCACCACTGGGACCAGATACATATCTACAAGTATGATCTTGTATGAAGCTGCCTAGTTGGCGAAGCTCTTCAGTGAGTTGTTTGAACACATACCACTGTCATTCTCTGTAACAACCAGAGGTGGATTTGATTATTGAGGAATCCCATATTTTTCAATTGCTCTAGTAGATAGACATCATCTAGGATATGGTAATTCAATTAGCAAGGAGGCTCCATCACATTAAGTTGATGTACAGGTCGATACACCTTATCAAAGCCCCAAGGAAAGATCTAATCTGTGATTTTCCCAAATGACTTGGAGTCGTCAAGAAACCCTTGTACAAGGGTCCTGCATGTTGAATACATTGAGCTTTGGGAGCTCTCAGGGCTTGTGGTTCTTACTGGAGCAACATAAGACCATAGGGTGACCCACCCTCTCCTGGTGGTGCGCACTAGAACAAGTTGATTCACTCTCTTATGGGACAAGATGATTCACTCTCTTGTGGAACAAGATGATTCGTTCTCCTGTGTAGTAGGATAATTAGTTCTCCTGTGAGGCCTAGATTGATGTCTGCTCCATGGCGATTGTAGTAGGATTGATGTGTTCTCCTGTGAGGCCTGGATTGATGTGTTCTCCATGGTGATTGTAGCAGGATTGATGTGTTCTCCTGTGAGGCCTGGATTGATGTGTTCTCCATGGCAATTGTAGCAGGATTGATGTGTTCTCTTGTGAGGCTTGGATTTATGAGTTCTCCATGGTGATTGTAGTAGGATTGATGTGTTCGCCTGTGAGGCCTAGATTGATGTGTTCTCCATGACAATTGTAGCAGGATTGAAGTGTTCTCCATGGCAATTGTAGCAGGATTGATGTGTTCTCCTATGAGGACAGGATTGATTAGTTCTCCTGTCGAGGCATCCTACCCATGCACTCTGGGACTCATGGGAGGTACCTCTCATCTAATAAATGAGTAGGGAAATGAAGTTAGGGACCATAGTAGTATCAATGAACGCATCATTGTATCTACCATACTCCCTATGCTAGGATGATCTCCATTGATCTTGGATGAATGATACTGGTCTGGGACCAGTGGTAGGAGTGGTACATTGGTAGGAGTGGTACATTCTATGGCAATGAATCTGGGTCAGTTGAGACTGGTTTGGGACTAGTGGTACGCACTCTGAGACTAACTTTGAGTCAGTGGAGGATGTTATTGGTTTGGGACCAGTGGTAGGAGTTGTACATACTATGACACTGACTTCGGGTCAGTTGAGACTGGTCTGGGACTAGTGGTACATAATATGAGGCTGACTTTAAGTCAGTATGATACATCCTCAATCATTTCTTCTTCTTCATAATTCGGACAAAATAAGAGCAGAACAAAACAAAAGAAGAGCAGAACAACACAAAGCAGAGCAGAGCAAAACTGAGTAGAGCAGTATAGATTAGTATAGGACAGAGCAAAACAAAGAAGAATGGATAGAATAGAGGAAATAAAGACAAGGGTTAGGCTATACAGGGTAGTGCATTTGATGGATAATAGTAACGACCGATAAATAGATTGCAAATGAAGTTCTCCGTAGTTGAGAGGGAGTGTTAAAATTGGCAGCTAGGGCCAAACTTCATGTGGGTCATCTTATTCATGGCTGATAATATATTTATTATATTCCTCTCATTGAGAGGTGTAGGATTTATATAAGGATCATCCAATTCTGATAAGTATTCATGGAGATATGAACTTATTTTGATTATGGAATTATTATCAAGCCGACCTACAACTCATGTAGGCACAGAAGCCGAAAATCACATATATTCAAACACCAACATTGTGTCTAAATACAGGAGGAATTTTCCTCATTTGGACTCACTCATCTTATCACATCTCTCTCTCTCTCTCTCTCTCTATCTCTCTAATTCGCAGAAAATAGTCTCTTCTCTACTACGAAGAAACGGGTCTCTCTCTCACGCATGTGAAGCTGAAAGATACTAAAACCGAAGTTGCAATTGCTGATGCAAACTTTGACCAGCATGGACCATTAAACCTGCTCTTCTGATCTATGTTGTAGGTTCATTTGAACCTCCTTTGAAGTCTGCAACTTTTGGTGGTGCAATCAAGGCGATCCGATGGTCGGTCTATTTGATATCGACTGCCCTAGTTTTGATGATGAAGCCACTAACGCTGATGCTGCTGATCTAGGGTTTGCTACTGCTGATATAAATCATATTTATTGTACTATTTCTCTCTGCTAAATTATTGAAGATAAAAGAAGATTTGATCAAAGGGTTTCCCCACACATTGTGGGGTTTGTCCTTGGCTAGCCGCCACATCTTGTGTCTCTTGGCTTGGCTTGTCTTCTGTCAATCATTTAATGTTCTATATTCACTTTACTTTATGTACATGTGATTGAAAATCCATGGAATATAATAATAAAATAAGTAAATTGTCATAAGCATAGAACATACCATAACTTAGCATTGCTGCATCAAGATAACTTCTAGTGGATGTTGATGGATTTTGCGATTGAGATGATTCTTCACTATATCCAAGACATCTCTTTATCATAGGAGAATGCTTAACTTTGATGATTTCATTTAAAGTTTCATATCCTTTAGCAAATCTAAGAATAAGAGATTTTGTCTTCTCAAGTTCTTTTATTAGACCCACGATTTCACATTCTAGATTTTCTTTGTGTTTTTCTCTTTCAGTGAGTTGATGTGTCAAAGTATCTTTGATCATATTCTTTTCTTCCAAGTAGATTTTGAGCTTTGTGATTTCTTCAAGAAAGTCTTCCTCTTCTAAGGCATCCAAAAAATCATCATTGTCATAAGCCATGAGTAGTATATAATCTTGTTCAGTCTCATATTCATCACTATTGGAGAAACCATCAATATCTTCATGCATATCATAACTTGTTTTATTGACAACTTGTTTTCTATTTCCTTTTACGTATTCCTTTCCCTTTTCGTATTTATCTTTATGAGGACATTTGGTAACATAATGGCCAACCCTACCACAAGCAAAGAATTTGGATGGTAACTTATCTCTAAATCTTTCGGAACCCCGTTGAGGATTTTCCACAAAATTTACCTCATATTCTTTTTTTGAAATGTATCCGGGTTCATTGCGCTCTTCCTTTTCTTTTCCCTTTGCTGGAGATTTAAAGGCAACTTCTCTCATATCTCATGGACCTCCTTTTCTCATTTCAAAGGCAGCTAGGATTCCATGGAGTTGAGTCACAGTAATAGTTTGAAGATCATGTTTTTCTTCTATAGCAGACACTTTTGACTCAAATTTAGAAGACAAATATCTTATAATTTTCTCAACAAAAGTAGATTCCTTTATCTCTTCACCCAGATTATTCATACAGTTAACAATCTCATCTATACGTAAAAAATAACTAGCAACACTCTCATTACTAGGCATCTTAAGAGTTTCATACTGAATTCTGAGAGTTTGAATCTTAGCACGTTTTACCTGAGAGTCCCCTTCATAGCTCTGAATGATTTTGTCCAATATCTCTTTGGCTATCTTAAGTTGCATGAATTTGAGAAATTTTGATTCTGACAAACTTCCCAACAATGTATTGACAACTTTGGCATTGGTGTTGTATAACTTCTTACCTGCAGAGTCTACAGGTATTGCTGCTGGAAATTGATATCCTCCTTCCAAAATTTCCCAAACTTTGGCTCCAAGCGATTAAAGATAGGCTTTGGCTCTTATTTTCCATTATACCAAGTTTCTCCCATTGAATATTGGTGGTCTGATATATCCCATGCCTTCATGATTACTCATCTTGAAAGATATTCCTTCGAGCGATCACGTTTCTTTTGAGGACCTCCCTCTCATACCAATTGTTGGAAATAATACTGAGATGGAAGGTGAAGCAATATTATTAGATCAATAATTTTTCATTTCCCAAACATATTTATATACACTACTTCTGTGAAGTGAACTAGCGTGTACACATTACTGTGATTAGTGAAACCAGCATATACCAAGACAACTTGTAATTTAGCTAATTTATCATGTGTTTATCTTTAACCAATGGATTAGTAACTTATTAAATAGTGTAGTAAAAATAGAATAAATATTCACACATAAGCAACACACATGAACACCAAGATTTAAGGTGAAAATCCAATGTGGGTGAAAACCACCTGCTGTTGTCATCTCTGTCTTCTTTTAATAATAAGAAAGTATGCTTACAATGTTGTACTAGTGTAGACTCATACCAATACGTAGGAACCGACCTGCAGAAGGCTACAACCTTCTCTCATTTTCCAGCTTCTACTAGAAGGGAGCTACAACCCCTTAGCTCTTATACTAGCCAACGTGTTTAGTAATACATAAGTGTTGGCCTACAAAAGGCTACGACCTTCTCTCTTCCTCCTAGGACCACCTTTCCTAACTTTTTAGACTCGACCCATTAGTAACATTGAAGCTCAAAATCAATCACCACTACAATACAACAACCAAGTGCATCTGCATCAACCAATAACTAAAACCCAATTATCAATCTCTAAAACAACCATAACTGAATCAATCAATCAGTGAAACCTCTGACATACTGAATCAAACAATCACTAAATCACTGAACCTCTAACACAACTGAATCAACCATTCATTCAAACTTAATAAAATTCAACAAATCAACTTAAAGAGACAGATCAAATCACAGACATAGCCCCTGTAAGATAGAATATACTCCAGATAGAAGTATTTCTTAGAAATCATTTTCACTTGCACACCCTAGCCTTGTGATCTTCTCCTCCTTATATAGTTTTAGGACTCTCTCAATACCTCGGACCAAAACCACTTAGAACCCGTGGTATTCGTGGAAGAGATCAAATAGTCAATACTCCACTCAATATTGTGGGCTAATACCATGTTATTGACCCCTGTTATTGTCTCCTCTTGAATTTCCTTGATTTTCCAATGTATACACACTTTTCTTCTTGTGAATGTGCATGTATATGTATATGCTCTTTTTGTTCTCTCAACTAGTGTGTACACATTGTATTGACTAAGTGGACCTATGTATACATCTTAAACTTCTTTTCACCATCCTTTACCTTCAAATTCTTCATTCCAATTAGTATACTTTAGTTCCATCTTCCTGTTCTTCTTTACTAATGCCTTGTTACATCTTAATGGACTTGTTACATTGTGGGTTTCCTTTCATAAAAGCTGAACTAACCTGTGAGTGATTTTCCATCATGCACAACATTTGTATCATAATGCCAACAATTGGTGCTAACATACTCACTCATGATTGAAATTTGAATATTAATAGGAATTTTTGTATGCACGACCATTTAAGAATGATTAGTTTAGGATCTCCAACCTATGTCATGGAGTGTGGTGTTTGTTTCCTCCTTGTCCTATAAAAAAATTAAGTATTTATATCCATATGAGGTATTGTTCATAATCTACGAAATCAATTGATAAATTTTCAAGCAAAATTGATGGGCTTGAATGACAATTGGAGTATATTACAATGAATGACAATTTGGGACTTATGGCAAAGGCATGTGTCACAAGATCTATTGCGCATTCATCTCAAAGTAATTGGGTTTTCAAATCACATGTTCGGGACCTAGAACATAAATTAGTCCATGAATTGGCTCAGATTAATGCTACCTCATTCTTTGAGTTTCAACCTCACTTCCACAACAACACCTATTTAGTGAACTACATTGTAGTGACAGCCACCTAGTAACAATCACGTCCAAATTTTCCACCTCAACAAAAAGAGAAGAACCAAGCCTCAACTCATAAGATGAAGGAATTTTATGAGTGATCCTCCATGCTCAAATTCTTTACTCTATGTACTACAAAATATTCCCTCTTTTTAGTCTCTTTTGTAAAATTTACCCATACATGCTTTTCAAAATTATGATATATTTGAATATTACCTCTCCTACTTTAATTGAACTTTTTTGGATAACATTCTACTTTCTCATTAAGAAGAGGAGAAAGGTATAAAATACCAATGTTGAAAATGGTATAAAATAACCCCTTGCAATATGGAAAATTTCTATTAAGGCATCTTAACTAGACTTATATTGAGATCATCACAAGGACTTGACAAAAGAGAGCATATGCTCTATACATTAACATACAATTCCATGAAATGACACATAACATCAAGAAACATCTATAAGAACATCATAACGTCAAGGTACTGAGAGATCATCTAACCACCTAAAAATAATACTTTCAATAACTCAACCATGAATAGGGATTTGATAAGAACCTTTTTGAAGGACCAGTTCATTAATGGAAAATCAATGAGATTGTGTATTATCCTCCCTATATATGTTCATAAAGAACATAAACTGTAAATGATGACATATCGCTAACTTGTTGAGAAAGGGGCCTACATATTTATATTTAGTGTTTGAATCTCATTCCTCATCCATATTATAATGAGATATGAGTCCCACATCACCTACTTTATATTTATGTTGCATATATTCACATATTTACAAAATAGAGAAGTATGAATAGTTTCACAAAATTTTTGGTACCTTCTCCTATATTTTCCTCAGAATTATAGTAATTTTCATAAAATCCATATCGTACGACACCCATACCACATATATGAGACTCCCCTTGGCATGCCCCATCAAATAAGGCCAAAGTATGTTTAGGATCTATTACTAAAGGAGATCATTGTTAAGTAGGATTTTCCTTGGAGGAATAGGAATAAGAAAGGATAACCTTCAGTACATTAGTTTCCACCATTTGAAGAATTTCAAAACATCCATAAAAATGTATTAAGTTGTGTGGTATTCATAAACTCCAAAGTATTAACAACGATATATATCAGAAAGGTTTCAAGGCATAATTATGAAAACCCTCATGAAAGCATAAGACTATATTTTCCTTATCTCAGTATCCTTGAATATTGAGATCTTTGGAGGTATCTTCCCAAACATCACATGTGAAGTTGTAGGTTATAGCTATATGTGGAATGGTTTATTCCTATACTCTACATAGAAAAACACAATACTAGACCATGGAAATTTCTTTGGTGTAATACATCCCATGTTAGATAGCATTAATAACCAACTACATAAATAGAATAATTTTAGGGGGACACCTTCAGTTTTAATAAAGGCTTCCACCTTGACATTGTGTTTGGGTTACTATCCTTTATTAAGGACTAACTTACATACTTGACATTGTAAAAACTATGGATATTATTGCACATATATACTAGGTCACCATGTTGATCCATTTTTATAATGGTACCTCCTACCAATTACTAAGTGAGCATTTACCATGGTACTCTCTATACCTATGGAATACCCAAGTACATGAAATAAATATATCCTTTTTTTTTAAATTGTAGTCATCCTTGGATCTCCTGATCCAAAAAGACTGGATCATCCATGAAATTAGAGAGCCCTTAGCAACTCCTCCAGTAGAAATTTTTTATCTCCATAAGCCATGATTTCATCTACACATTCTTTAGTAGTTGTTTATGAGTCAAGTTTCAACACTATATATCTCCCAACATTTTTAAAAGAGAGGGAGAATGATTTCCAGTGATAGAAAACTCTAGTTATAATTTTCTTTTCCTTTTACATGCACTCAACAATGTAAACTAGGGATATGTATTTATGTACATCCTTCCCATTCCAAAGGTTCGATTTAATTACAAATTACAATGGCACTTTCTTGCAAAGGGTCTTTTGAAGAGGCAAATGCCTTTTAAACTCCAACTGCCCCACATTTTTGAAGCACTTGTGTTTTGAAACTCGCACAGTGTTTATAATCACCATTGCCTCTTTATAAATAATTATAACACAATGTCATGATTCAATTTAAAGAGATATTTGGAATAGGCTCACAAATGCCAATACACATGTATTTCCTCTAAAATATATTTAACTAATATGAGCCTACCAACTGTAGATGACATATTATTGCACTAAAATTTGTTTTTCTTTTTTCTCTTTATATCTAGCCATTTATGGTTGATTTGGGTTAACGTGTACTACTCAACAATCCCCCATTAAGGTTAATAGTAGAACAAATAAATAATGGGTGCCAATTTGAAAATATTATAAAAATCATTTGGTTTTAAAAAATAAGTCAATATTTATTTTATTTTTCCGAAACAATTGACTAAATGAGAAATATCCCTTCTCGAATCTTTCCTATCGGAACTTAGGCCCATGAGGCATATTAAAAAATATTGGCTTTTGGTTAAAATCCATTATCAACAGAAAAATATCATAATATTTTAAGTATTGTAACATGTCCCCTTAGGAAAATTTGCGATTAGACCTTCCCCGATTAAAGTTTTGATATGTTTTAAGCCTAAAAGTAATAAAGTGCTCCTTTTGTGAATATAATAATAATGGCCTGACTCCACAACACTACCACGTAGCATTATCAGAGCTTCTAAATATCGCAGTTTTTAACATGAACCTCATATCGCCAATCTCCGATATTGAGATCCCTTGATCCTATGATATCTCTTTCTGCCCTTCCTCTGATATATGACATTGTCGAGAATGTGATAGCCACAAAGCTATAATCCTCAGATATCCTCTGATCATCAATCTTCGATTTTCCAAATCCTCCAATCTTCGATAAACTTCTGCTACTCATATAGGAACTTTCATGTTAGGACTTTCCAATCAGTTTCCTCTGTTAGGTCCCTATAATACTAGTGATTCCCCCATTAGTATTGTCATTGTATCCCTTACTGTTATTGTTGTGCCCCTATTTTCACCATAATGTTATTATTGTGCCCCATAGAAGCCCACTATTGTTATTGTTGTGCTCTTATATTATTATTGTTATGTCGGCTTTGATTATATTGTGACCCCTTAGACTCTTATATATAGAAAGGAGGTTTTGTCATTTGTATCATCCAAGAATTATTCATTTGTGTAATTTAAAGGATGTTTCCCCCTTGAAGATGTCAATTTTGAAGTCGTCGATCTATCTTTTCTTCTATTTTGTGAGTTGGTTACATAACATTTGGGAGTTTTAATTCTAGGGTTTTGATGTTCCAAACATGTCATCGTGGACTTTTTGCTATAACTTTCTCTACAAAGTTTTAGAAGCTAAATGAAAAACGCATTTGTGCCGAAATTGTTTTGAACATCGGGTCCAAATTTTAGATCTTGTCTTGCTATATTTTCAGACATATGATCTGAGGAAGTTAGGGTTTTTGCAGGCTCCTGAATTATGTCCTAAACAGGTGACCTGGGGAAAATCGTCATAACCTTCTCTTTGAGCATCGGATTGAAATTTCATCAAATGTTACAGAAAATAGGGCAACCTGTAGTTTTCTTTGTATCAGTTTCTAGTCCTCGGGTCAAAACAATGACACGTGGCACTTCATCCAAGTTCGCTCTACTGAACTAGTGTATGATCAGGTCATCAACGATATTTTACACAACTCTTCCTCAGAGAATCCAACCTTGATCAAACATACAGTGTTGGAAAGAGGACTCAGAGCGTTACCGAAAGAAGAATGTTCATATTTGGGGATCTGAAATTACATAGATACAAGAGATTCAATATCGAGGTCCTACAAACTGAAAATAAAATGTGTGTAATTTTTTTAAAATTTTGCATAAGTTTGGTTTGACAAATTACTTTGAAGTAATTCAAAGGGCATAGTGAAGCATTATTATCATTAATCTATGTCCCGAAGAAAGAAAATGGAAACACCTAGTAAGAAACTTGAAAGCTCTAGCATGACTCATGAAGAAGAGGAAGAAATGCAACATGGTATATCAAAATTAAAAGACCAAGTGCAACAAAATTCACTCTCACAAAAAGTAACAGAAGCTAAGATGGAAGGCGTGGTAGCTAATATGTGTGGTTCAAATAAAGACATGGAAGCTAAGATGGATGGTATAGAAGAAAAGCTTAAAGGCAACATGGAATATTTGAAAATAGAGTTGACAATTTGTACACAAGAAATGCTTACTAATGGCGAAAGGTTAGTAAAGGAAACTCATGAGGAGAACAAAACAAATGTTAATCATGATTTCATAAACTCTAATAGTGTATTGAAGACTAACTATGTTCCAAATATCGATATGAGGAACTTTGATGGCAAGGATCTTGTAACATGGATACTACAGATGGAGCAATATTTCAATCTCCATAATGTGAAAAACACACAAAAGGTACACATTGAAAATTTATACTTGGAACCAAATCATTTGGTATGGTATCGATGGCTTGTCTCTCATAAAAAAATTGTCACTTGGGAAATTTTTACAGAAGAAATTATAGCACTTTCTGGGGATACAAAAAGAAACACTTTTTTTAGCCAATTGGTAAATCTCAAACAAAATGGTTCAATGATGTAGCACATTGAGGACTTCCCAAAATTGAATATAGAGTAAAATATATTCTAGATGAGAATAGGATTGATGTGTTCATAGGGACTTTAAAGGATAGCATCCAACATGAGGTTTGCCTTTAGGTACCTGATTCATTAGAGAAGGCTTTGAGGTTGGCAAGAAAAATGGGAATCAAAATTGTGGAAGGAAGGAAGCCTACCACTCACAATTATAAAGATGGAAGTGTTGTTGTCTCTAGCCTTCCAGAACCAACAAGGTTGACACCACAACAATTGGAAGAAAAAAAAGGAAAAGGGTTTTGTTACAATTTTGATAGCAAATACACTAAAAGTCATAAATGTGCTGAGAAGATTTTTTTTTACATAGATTATGAAAAGGAGGAAGAAAAGGAACAAGAAATGTCAAAAGAAGAGGATATACACCAGGAACAAACCCTAAGGAAAGAAGAAATGAATCCAACCATATCTTTTAAGGCATTGGTCGGAATTACCAGTTCTCAATCTCTCAAGATAGAAGGACATACGAAGAAGAAAAAGGTAATAGTGTTGATTGATTCAAGTAACCATAATTTTATTCTTTGTAACATAGACAAGGAATTAAACTGGTTCCTATATCTTGCGCTAGAGTGTCAGGTGATGGTTGCAAGTGGAGGAACCATACAATGCTCTAAAAAGTTCCATAATATCAATCTATCCATGGGAGAATATGTATTGAATAACCCAATGATTTCCATTCCAATGGTTGGTGTTGATGTTTTACTAGGAGTCCAATTGCTACAATCTTTGGGTACAATAACTTTTAATTTTCAAGAACTTTTCATGAAGTTTTCTTCAGAAGGAAAGGAATTTGAATTAAGGGGTATCATAGGAACTAAGAAACATAATCAACTATAACAGAATGAAAAAGCTTCTAAAGAAAGGACAACTAGGCATAATTGGACAAGTATGTTCGCTAGAGGTTCCCACATCGAAATCATCTATTTCTCCAAATCTCCAAAAAGTATTGGACAATCATTCCAAGATATTTGAGACTCCCAAAGGCCTCCCATGTATTCGTGAACATGAACATGCTATTAATTTTATTCCAGGAAAAACATGAACATGCTATTCAGGCCCTACAGATATCCCTATGCCCAAAAGAGTGAGATTAAACGTATGGTTACAAAAATGTTAGAGGTTGGTATAATTAAACCTAGTAAAAGTTCTTTCTCTGCTTTTGTAGTATTAGTGCACAAGAAGGATGGGTAATTGCTCATGTGTCCATATTATAGGGAGTTTGACAAGCTCACTATTAAAGAAAAAATTTTCATTCCTATCATTAATGAATTATTGGATGAATTGCATGCATCAATTTACTTCACCAAGTTGGATCTTTGTTCAAAATATCATCAAATCAGAATGAAGACTAAATACATTCCAATAAAAAAATTTAGAACTCATGAGGGTCATTATGAATTTTTTGTCATGACCTTTGGACTTATCAATGAACCTTCTCCATTTCAAGTTTTGATGGATTTCAATTTCAAACCATTCGTCGGGAAAATTTGTGTTGGTATTTTTTGACGGTATACTAATCTACAACGAGTATTGGAAGGATCATGTTCAACATGGTGATAGGGTGATCAATCTATTGGATGAGAAATGATTATATGCAAAAAGCTCCAAAATTTTCTTTGGAGAAAAAGATGTGGAATATCTGGGTCATATTGTATCTCATGAAGGTGTGAAGATAGACCCTAGAAAAATCAAGTCCATTAAGGAATGGAAAATCCCCACATCCATAAAGCATTTGTGGTGATTTCTTGGGTTCACACAGTATTATTGCAAGTTTGTTAATAATTATCAGTGAATAGTAGCACCTCTAACAACATTAATGAAGAAAGATTCATTTTCATGGACTCTAGAAGCAACAAAGGCCTTTGAACATATTAAAGAGGCAATGTGCCAAGCACTGGTCTTAACTACAACGAACTTCACAAAAACCTTTATTGTGGAATGTGATGCCTCGGGAAATGGAATTGGTGTTATTTTAACGAAAGAAGAAAGACCCATTCATTTCGAAAGTCATCCAATCAAAGGAAAGTATTTACACAAATCTATTTATGAGCAGGAAATGTTGGCAATACTACATATATTTAAGAAATGTTGACCCTACCTAATGGGAAGGCACTTCAAGGTAAAAATAGATCATTATAGTCTTAAATACATTTTAGAACAAAGATTATCTTCATAAGAGAAACAAAAATGGGTCACAAAGATGTTGGGCTATGACTTTGAAATCATCTACAAAAAAGCGAAAAAAAATGTTGTGGAAGATGCACTCTCAAGAAAGGCTGAGGATGTGAAAGCATTTCTTTGCACCATTTCTATTATCCAACTAGATTAGATAAATGAAGAAAGGGATGAATGGAAGAATGATGAAGAAGTGCCGTCACTCATTCAAGAGTGATAAGAAGATCCCAATGCATTGGATAAATTTAGCTGGAAAAATGATTCGTTATGGTACAAAGGTTGCATATACCTATGTAAGAATTCCAAGCTCAAACAAAATATTCTTATGGAATTGCACACCTCTCCCTTAGAAGGGCACTAAGGATTTTTAAAAAGATACCACCGGGTTAACAAGGAATTTTTTTTGGATGTCCTTAAATCAGATATTCATCGTAAATTACATAGAGAAAGACCTTTGCCGACACGTTTCGAACCAACTAGTGTGGTTTATCGTCAGGACAAGCTGAAGAGACAGATCTAGTCTAATGCGTTAAATAGCTCGAGCAGAGATTCCAACAGATAAAATCGAATAACGTCTAATTTTGACCCAAGCACCCTGATAAATTATTATTATTCTCAATGTTATTAATATTCCTAATATTTACTATTTTATTTGTTGAAATAAGTAAAACTAGGTAAAAAATAAAACAAACTAATAGTTTATTTATTAAAATTAATAATATATCATAATCTTTCTCCTTAATATTTAGTATTATATTTATGGAATTAGGATGAATAAGGTAAATAAATACCCTATTTGCCTGAGGTTAGTTTAAAAATTAGTTTATTACACTATTTAATTAATATATATACAAATATATATAACTATATTTTAATGAAGAAATGTTAATAAAAATAGTTAAAATAAATGGGGAAAAGAGTTAAAATATATAGTAATGTATAATATATAATATATCAACACTAATATATAGTGATAAAATAAATAATAAATAACCACTATGTATTACTATTAATAATAATAATATGTAAGTTAGTATCAAATAGTATATACTAGCATTCCTTCATATTTATCATTATAACTAAGGACCAAGATAAATTAGGTAAATAAAATAAATATCATACTTACTTAAGGTTAGTTTAAAATTATCTTATTGCAATATTTATTATCCCCTATATATAAAACTATATAAGTTAAATTGAAGAAATATCAAAAAAAGAACGGAATGGAGATAATATATGGTAAAGTGTAATCAGAATATATAAAAAAATTAATATATAGTAAGAATAAGAAATAACCATTATATATTAATAAAATAATAATAATCATATGGTATTATATGAGTTTATATCTAATAATAAGAAAACAACCTAGTAAAATATAATAGTAACATATATAAAATTAGAAACATAACATTAATAATATAATAATATGTATATAACCAAATAATAAATAAATAGTAATTTATCTATTTAGATTATTAAATATAAAATGTATATATAAATATTATTTCTTAGGTAAATTGCTTTTTATATATTATCTTATTATAGTAATACAGTAAAATACTACAAAAAAATATAAATTAATATAAATTACCAATATATATATATGGTAATTTAAAAACAAAAAAAAATATATATAAAAAATAATAATAATAATAAATAAATAAATAAAAATTACTCGGATGACAGGGCAGGGATCCAAGATCTACTAATCTTCCACCCATCATCTCTGTTGAGATTGATAGGCCTTCTTTCGATTTCAATGGCTTCCCTGAATTTACGATGGTGGAACTGAGCCACTTTGGCCACGACCCTAGTCTCCTCAATACAGACCTGATGCTTTGTCTTATCCACATGCTCCGCTAACGCTGAAGACTTGGTTCTCCCATGTATCAGGTTAGCCACATGTTCGTTAATCCTCTGATTGATGGAGCGCCCCGTTTCCCCTATATAGGGTGTTCCACAGGAACATGGGATCAAATAAACACCCTTTATATCCTTAGGGTCAACGGGATCCTTAACCGATCGGAGGGAGTTCCGGATGGTGTTGAGAGGCTTAAAGGTAGAGGGAATATTGAATCTCTTAAGGATCCAAGCAATCTTGTCCGTGGTTCCTTGGACATAAGGAAGATGGACGCCTAGATGGTGCTCCCTTGGTTCTTTTTTAACTAACACATTTCTATAGGCCTTAAGAAAAGCCTTCTGACCAAGGCGCCTACTATACCCATTCTCCAAAAAGACATCAAGGAGATGGGATTTCTCCTTATCCAAGCTCTCATTATCTGAAATCCTAAGGAAACGCGTAGCGAGGGTGTTGAGAACACCCATCTTCTGAGCGGGGAAATGATGGGAATCTGCATTAAGATACTGCTCAGTATGCGTTTTCTTTCGGAACACAGAGTGGGAGAGAGATCAGTCCTTGTTCCTCGAAATCAGAATATCCAGGAAAGGGAGGCAACCATTGACCTCTTTTTCCATGGTGAACTTAATGGCAGAGGACTGACCGTTAAGGTGATTGAAGAAACGATCCAGCTCATCATGGCCATGGGGCCAGATGACGTTTGTGTAATCTAGATACCACTTCCAAAGTTTGGGAAGAAGACGAGCTGAGGCTAGAGCTTTGGCTTTGAAATCTTCCATAAAACGGTTCGCAACTATTGGGGAAAGGGGGGAACCCATAGCCACACCACAAGTCTGCTCAAAGAACTCCCCCTCGAAATAGAAGAAAGTGGAAGTGAGACAAATCTCCACCAGATGAGTGGTATCGGGATCAGTTAGGCGATAAATCACTTCCAAGGCCTCCTTTATAGGGATAAAAGTATAAAGGGAGACCACATCAAAGCTGACCAGAATGTCCTCCGGGTTCAGCCTAATGTCCTTGAGCTCGATGACGAAGGATGCAGAGTCCTTTACAAAGGACTCAGTGTGGCCAACCAGGGGCTTAAGCTTAAGGGCGAGAAACTTGGCCAGAAGGTATGTCGGACCACCAATGGTGTTGACAATAGGCCGTAGAGGGGCCCCTTCTTTGTGAGTCTTAGGCAACCAATAGATCCTAGGAGCGACAGGACTTCTCTCTATGAGCTTATGGCATAGGGGACCCACCGAACTACTAGACTTGATGGCTAGAGCCACTGCCCTGGAGATCTTCTTCAGAGGGTTCTTGGGCAGTTTTTTATAACTGTCGCTATTGTGAAGATGATCTAACATCTTCATACGGTAATCCTCTTTGTTAAGGATAACCGTGGCCCCCCCTTTGTCAGCTTTAAGAACGACAATATTATCATTCTGATTCAAGGACTTCAGGGCATAGAATTCCTCCCTTCTGAGGTTCCTTCGAGGGGGCTTAACCCTCCTAAGGATGACAGCACAATCTTGCCTAATCGTATCCTTAATATTGTCAGGAAGGTCTCTAATCCCGTATTCAATATCACAAATAATGTCATCAACCAGGATTCTTTTCGGAGCAAGGGCAAAGTTTAGACCCTTGCTTAAAAGACCAAAAACAGAAGGAGCGAAAGAAAAGTAAGAAAGGTTAACAACCTTGTTATTTCGTGAGGACGAGGGAAGGAAAACCTCCTTGCTATTGACAGGAAATTTGTTGACCCCAGGGCATAAAATATTAGTGCTACTTGAGCTATGATCCATATTATTCTTCAAGCAATAATCGTGCCTATTGCTATCTCGAGAACCATAACCAATACCATAATTGACCTTACCCTTATCTATATAGTTATTGATAACACATTCCCTATTAATAATATTAATACTCTTCTTATTCTCATTATTATTATTAACTTCAATGTTATTAACATTATTATTAATATTAGTATTACATAGATTATTATTAATGTCAATATTATTAAAATTATTATTAATATCACATAGATTATTATTAATGTTAGTATCTCTATTATTACTAATAATTTTCATATCATCCTTATTAATATTAAAGTTATTATTATTAATATATTGTTATTATCACTATTACATAACCTATTATTATCATTATTAAAACCCCCATTATTATTACTACATGAATTATTATCCGCACTAAAATTACTATTAAACATATTGTTATGATTAACCTTCATACCATATAAATAATTATTATTATCGTTACTCCTATTACTATTGAATTTAGCATTATTAATATCGTTGTTAATGCAACAAAATTTAATTCTCTTATACCCTTTATCATAGATCATAACGTCCCTGTTATGAACACCCGCGTTATTAACAGTGTCCTTAATATCGCTCCTACTACTGTTATTCAGACCAATGCAATTCATATGCTCCCGATTATTAGAATAAACCCGGAGCTTAAAGTTTTTGTTGACCCTATCATGACCGCTATAACCTATCTTGCCAATCTCATCAAGACAGTCAAAACTGAGGCTAATAAAATCAGTTTGACAACCGCTGCCCGAAGACTTACCTGCCACGCCACCTTCCACGCTACCCAACGCTTTGCTGGAGGTCTGCCACCCGCCCTTGGAATGAACGTTCCTGCTGTCCACCCCGGCTTCACTTGGTTGTGAGACTACGTCAAACCATTCATCCTTATCAATGATCAGTTCTCCCAAACGAAAAACGAGACCACCATTGCGCGAGGGCGAGGTCCCCGTGACCATGAGATTAGAAGAGGGTTGGAAAGAACACACAATCTGATGGCTCAGCTCTTTTCCACGTGGTGACACTGTCTCCACCGTACGAAGGTTAATGCGAATAAACATTGAGATAACACGGTTTGTACAGGTTCGGGATATTTCGGATGGTTTACTTGTGGTACAGGTTACCAACTCACACCTGCCGGTTTCAAGCCTTGACTTACTCCCACCTTTTGACAGAAAACCCTAGTTCACTTGCCATTTCATTTTCACTGTGCGAAGTTCTTTGTTCTGCTCTGCGAGGGTTTCTTTCCGCCTCTGCTCCTCGCTCCGGCGCTGGGTTCTTCTGGTGCCTCCGACCTCTTTCTACCCTGTACATTGGTATTATGGTGAGGGTGACAAGATGTTAACGCTCTGCACTGTAACTCGATATGTTTACTGTTTCTTTGTTTTCTCTCTGCTGTAACCAGGTTTGTTCCACACTTTGTTAACTTACCTTTTGCTATTATGACAGGTTCCTCTCAGTCCCGAGCTCAGCTAATCGTTCCGCTTCAATCCGGATTCAAGGTAAGTTCTAGTTCGATGTTAAACCCTGCTTCTCCACCTCTTCCAGAGTCTAACATGTTCGCTCCTTTGCTCTTCAGGTTATGGGTGTCGGGTTGTTTACAATGCTGCCCATCTAACTCAGGTAAATACCCAACACAACTGTGTCTTTTTGCTTACAGAAGTTCCTTATCGTTTTCCTGTCTCGGGCTCTAAACTCCGTCTATTTTGTTGTTGCAGGTTGCTTGGGTGGTTGGCCTCCGTGGGCTCACGCTCTCTGTGCATTCTGGAGGCAACCCAAAACGCCTTTCAACTTGGTGTAACGGGTAGGGTCTTGTCCAGCTCGGCCCGTTTGTTAGATTAGTGAACAATCTGTGGGTTTTTGTATTTAATGCTCACGCTTCTGGATTGTAAACGAACTATATTAAACTGTTTCTTTTTTTGAGGTCTGGTATGTGTATAATAACCATCGTTTCGACCTGTAATCGACCTGGTATGTCTTTGTTTCTTGGGTTCCTTGAGTCTGTTCAGTTGCCTTTCTTGTTTCTTGTAATGACTTTAATTATCGGAGGACAGTGGTTCGGTGAGCGTTCTATGCTCAGAGAACTTATGGTGCGTTTTGTTCATAAAAGTTACATTACATAAAACTCCTGTATACTTTATCTCCAGCATTTACAAATCTTATGAAAAACATTTAAGTTGATATGTTTGATACCTGGTTTATTGTGATATCGTTGGTTGTCAATCCACTCTTCCGTGTGGGTTAGCTCCCTGTAGCAGCGCCTTCTCTTTGTTGTCTTCTAAGTTCCAGTTTGTACTCAATATTTCGTATCACATTCGTATGCTTGCTGTGTATAACTTACAATGGATGCTTAAGCAAATAATATCAATCGAATAAGTTACAGTATGTCGGTTATAGCCTTCTTGCAGTGAATGCTAATACAGAAAACAGTATCAATATATCAGTGTGACAATGGTTCTTTAAACAAACAGTTTTGCTTCTTTTCAGAGGAAATGTATCTGTCTTTTCTTGTTCCAGGAGAGTTTTTTTTTTTTAAATATCAGCAGTAGATTATTTCATTTCCAAATAGTATGATTCTGTTACAGGGGTTTTTTTGTCTTGCTGTTTGTTACCCTCGTGCTGAAGGGGTCTCTCCCCTTGTTCTATCCTTTTCTGTTTTTAAATTACATGAGTGCATAACTGCTTCCCCTATTTCAGTTGAACTGTTCAACCTGAATTCTGTAACTGTCATCTAGTTTCTTTTAACAAAGATTTAACTAAACACTATTCATCTCCTAAGATAAACAACTTATAATTAAAAAATGTTCTAAAATAAAATGAAGCAAACAATAATTAAAAGAAAAAGACAACAACCAACTTAATGACCTATCCACCGAAGCCCGAAATCTTTGTCTTGTTTCTGTTCTTCTTCCATGAGTCAGTCAACTGTCATGTGTCTCCTCGGAGTTGGATGCTCCTGCATCAGGCTCCTGGGGTGGTAAAAATTCATGGCTCCGTTCCATGAGGTCGTCAACAGAATAGCCCGCTTTTTGTATCTGCGTTGCATTGAGCCATGAACTGTCCTCTATTGGACGGTTCTTCCACTTGACCAAATACCGCAGATATTCCTTCCTGCGTGTGCGCCTAGCTACCTGTGTATCCAGAATTCTTTCAATCTCAAGGGGTGGTGCCGTTGGCAACTATCTCGTCCATGAATTTTCTCCATAGCTGGTGTCCCGCGGTGTTGTTGCTGCTACATCATCCTCCGAATCAGCAACATAGGGGAACAGATCTGCCACATTAAAAATGGGGGAAATACCAATCCCAGGTGGCAACTGTAACTCATAAGCGTTCGCAGAAAATTTTCGGATGATTTTGCAGGGACCGATCTTCTTGAATTTTAGTTTGTTGAACTCCCATTTTGGAAACCTCTCCTTACGTAAATACGCAAGGACTTCATCCCCAATGTTAAACTGAACTTCCCGACGCCTTGTATCAACTCGCTGTTTATACCTTTGACTACTGTCTTGTAACTTCCGCTTGACCTGCTCGTGTAAATTGCTCATTGCTTGAGCGAAATATTCCCCATCAGCGCTTCGTTTCTCGAGTTTCCCTAAATCTCGTAATTCATGCACTCCTCACGGATGCATGCCGTATAAAATCTAGAACAGACTGTAACCAGTGTTGCGGTTAGGTGAATCATTGTATGCGAATTCTGCCTGAGCAAGTACACGGTCCCATGTCCGGGAATTCTCACCTGTTAAACTCTGAAGTAAGTTTCCCAGACTTTTGTTTACTACTTCCTTCTGACCATCAGTCTGCGGATGATAAGCGGAGCTGAACTGCAACTGGGTATTCAACCTTTTCCACAGAGTTCTCCAAAAATGACCAGTGAACTTTACATCCCAGTCAGAGATAATGGATCTTGGAAGTCCATGCAACCGAACGATCTCAGTAAAGAAAAGATGTGTTATATAAGTGGCATCGCTGGTTTTCTTGCAAGGTACAAAGTGTGCCATCTTCGAAAATCGGTCTACCACAACCATTACTGAATCAAAACCCCGTTCTGTCTTCGGCAAACCTAGAACAAAATCCATGCTATCTGAATCCCATGGTCGGGTTGGGATAGGTAACGATAAATAAAGACCAGTGTTCTGACTGTGACCCTTTGCCAGTTGAAAAACTTTACATCTACTCACGTACCTCTGCACATCCCGCTGCAATTTTGGCCAGAAATAAAAATGTCATACCTGAGCAATCGTTTTGTCTATACGAAAGTGTCCAGCCAGACCCCCACTATGTTTTTCCTGTATAATGTTTTCCCGCTCAGAACAATTGGGAGTACACAACTGCCCTCCCTTAAATAGCAATCCTTCCTGTAGATTATAGTCTAACCACATGCTGTTATTTCTTAACAGAGGGTTTTGGAAAGCCTCATAGGCCTCCTTAAATTCAGTATCAGTCTGATACAGCTCTTTTAAGTGCTCAAAGCCCAAAACCTGCATCGTGCTTTTTAGTACAAGCAATGTTCTTCTACTCAGTGCATCTGCCACCTTGTTTGCTTGCCCACTAATGTGTTTGAGTACAAATGTAAAATTCTGCAAGTAGTCAACCCAAGCTACATGCTTATGGTTCAATTTATGCTGCTGCATAATGTACTGCAATGCAGAGTTATCCGTAAATAAAACAAACTCGTTACCTAACAGATAATGTCACCAATGCTTCAAGGCTTGTACAATTGCGTAAAACTCTTTGTCGTAGGTTGAGTATTTCTGCCTGCTCTCGTTTAGCTTTTCACTGAAATAAGCGACTGGTCTGTCCTCCTGACTAAGGACTGCCCCAATGGCTCTACCACTGGCATCGTAACGAACTTGAAAAGGTTTGTTGAAATCAGGCAACCTCAATATCGGTCTTTCAGTAATCTTCTTTTTCAAAATCTGAAAACTAATTTCTGCTGCTTCGGTCCAGTGAAAAGGCTAATTCACCTTCTTGATCGTATCCAACATAGGTGCGTAGATCTTGCTGAAATTTCTGATAAACTTCCTATAAAAACTGGTTAGTCCGTGGAAACTTCAGACTTCAAATAAACGTTTTGGAGAAGGCCAACTAACTATAGCTGCCACCTTTTCTGGGTCCATTTTCAGTTCATTTTCTGCAATGACAAAGCCCAGATACACTAATTCTCACTGGAAAAAGGTACACTTTTTCAGATTAATTAACAGCTTGTTTTACTGCAACTTCCTCAACACACTCTGCAAATGCCTGAAATGTTCCTCTTTAGTCTTGCTAAAAATCAAAATATCGTTTAGGTAAACTATTACAAACTTACCATTAAATTCCTTCAGTACCTCATTCATCAGGCGCATGAATGTGCTGGGAGCGTTGCTCAACCCAAATGGCATCACCAGCCACTCGTATAAGCCTTCATTTGTCTTGAAAGCTGTCTTCCACTCATCTCCTTCTCGAATTCGAATCTGGTGGTATCCACTCTTCAAGTCAATTTTCGAGAAATAAGCTGCCCCGCTCAGGCAATCCATCATATCGTCTATTCTTGGTAAGGGAAACCTGTACCTGATAGTAATCTTGTTTATGGCTCTGGAGTCGGTGCACATTCGCCATTCTCCCTTTTTTGGAGCCAAAACGGTTGGTACTGCACAGGGGCTCATGCTTTCTCGAATCAAACCTTTGTCCAATAACTCCTAGACCTGTTTCCTGATTTCCTCATGGTCTTTAGGACTCATACGATAAGCTGCTTTATTTGGCAGGCTTTCCCCTAGTATAAATTCAATACAGTGACTAATACCTCTCCTTGGTGGTAATTCATCTGGAAGGTCATCCACCACAATGTCCCCAAATTCTTGCAGCAACTTCTGAACTTCTCCGGGCAAATCTGAAATCTGTGTATGAAGTACCACTGCCTTTGGTCTTCTTATGACAGTAAAATTTATTTCGATGTCCTCAATCTGTTTTACAAATTCCTTTCCGCCCATCAGCAGTGCCTTCACCCCACTGGTTTTTGTTGTATTTTCCTCCTTGATGGGTACAAGCGTGTGCTTGATCCCATCTTTAAAAAACTTATAGCAATTGGTTTTTCCGTCATGAACTGCACTTCTATCAAACTACCAAGGTCATCCCAACAGTAGGTGATAGACATCCATTGGCATGACATCACAAAGGACCTTATCCTTGTACCTACCGATCTGGAACTCCACCTCACACTGTTCGTCAACTAACAGCTGATGTCCTTTCTGCAACCATGACACTTTGTAGGGAGTAGGGTGCTTCAATTTTTTTAATCCCAGCTTTTCTACCATCTCCACAGGCACTAAATTGTCGATACTTCCACTATCGATGATCAGCTTGCAGCACTTACCCTGTGACTTGCAAACAGTTCGGAACAACTCCTTTCGTTGGTCAGGTTCTGCATTTTCCTTTGCTGGTTTTAACAGCACTTTATTCAACACCAAAGCTTCACCCGTCTCTGGTGTGTTCTCCACTTCCTGAGGTGCTGCCTCAGCATGCTCTCGCTGAGCAACATAAGCTCCTCTTCCACCTGCTGGTTCACCTTCAGTACAGTCATATGACTTGTGTCCCAATTTGTGGCAACGATAGCGCTGGACAGTTCCCCTGCCCCGACCATTTCCTCGCCCTCGCTGAGCTGGTCATCCTTCTCTAGTGCTATTGTCCTTCTCTGTTGTGCCAGCAGACTTGGAACTGCTGCCTTCCTCACTTGAACCTGTACCTCTACCTCTACCAAAAACCTTACCTTTCCCCCTGCCAGTTCCACCTCCTCTCCTGGCATTTTTCTTCCAGTTAATTTTCTCCTCTGCCTTCAGTGCAAACTGGTAAGCTTCATCCAACGTTCGGGGTGAGAGGATACCGATTTCATCCAGTATCTCCCCCCTCAAACCATTCACAAATATGGTTGTTTTTTCTGGGGTATCTTCCACATACCCTGCTCGCAAATTTAACTTATAAAATTCCTCTGTAAATTCCTTAACAGTCATCCCTCTTTGTTTCAAGTTCTGCACCTGTCTGTACAACATGATCTGATAATCTTTCGGCAGAAACTTTTCCTTCAGTTTTTCCTCCATTCTGGCCCACTTCTTTATAGGCTGTTTGTGTAGCCTCTTCCTCTCTACCTGAATGCTGTCCCACCACAAGGACGCATGTCCTTTCAGCTTGGTGGTGGCAAACTTCACTTGTTTGTCCTCACTGGTTTCCTCGAACTCAAAATATTTATTTACTTCACTCAACCAATCTAGTAACACATCTGCAGACAAACTTCCGTCATAAGTGGGTAGCTCATCCCTTGGCTTATGACTGGACAGCAAAACTGACTTTAATAATCGAAGTTCCGGTGTCGCCCCTTCAAACTCGTCTTCTGGTTCAACCACTTCTTCATCACTATCATCTGCTGGGTCTCTCCTTCCCCCAGCTTCCACCACTGCCAATCTTTCACGCAAAACGCGAATCTCCTCACGAAGTCCCTCCTCTACTATCCTCCGGACCGCTCTTCCCCTTCCTCTCCCTCTTCCTCTTCCTCTTCTGTCAACCTCCATTTGCTCCTACTCAACAAACTTGCTTTGATACCACTTTTGATGGCCCAGCCCTTTTCCACGTGGCCACACTGTGTCCATCGTATGTGTATAATAACCGTCGTTTCAACCTGTAATCGACCTGGTCCGTCTTTGTTGCTTGGGTTCCTTGAGTCTCTTCGGTTGCCTTTCTTGTTTCTTGTAATGACTTTAATTATCGGAGGACAGTGGTTCAGTGAGCGTTCTATGCTCAGAGAACTTATGGTGCGTTTTGTTCATAAAAGTTACATTACATAAAACTCCTGTATACTTTATCTCCAGCATTTACAAATCTTATGAAAAACATTTAAGTTGATATGCTTGTTACCCGGTTTATTGTGATATCGTTGGTTGTCAATCCGCTCTTCCGTGTGGGTTAGCTCCCTGTAGCAGCGCCTTCTCTTTGCTATCTTCTAAGTTCCAGTTTGTACTCAATATTTCGTATCACATTCGTATACTTGTTGTGTATAACTTACAATGGATGCTTAAGCAAATAATATCAATCGAATAAGTTACATTATGCCTGTTATAGCCTTCTTGCAGTGAATGCTAATACAGAAAACAGTATCAATATATTAGAGTGACAGTGGTTCTTTAAACAAACAATTTTTCTTCTTTTCAGAGGAAATGTATCTGTCTTTTCTTGTTCCAAGAGAGTTTTTTTTTTTTTAAATATTAGCAGTAGATTATTTCATTTGCAAATATTATGATTCTGTTACAGGGGTTTTTCGTCTTGCTATCTGTTACTCTCGTGCTGAAGGGGTCTCTCCCCTTGTTCTATCCTTTTCTGTTTTTAAATTACATGAGAGCATAACTGCTTCCCCTATTTCAGTTGAACTGTTCAACCTGAATTCTGTAACTATCATCTAGTTTCTTTTAACAAAGATTTGACTAAACACTATTCATCTCTTAAGCTAAACAACTTGTAATTAAAAAATGTTCTAAAATAAAATGAAGCAAACAATAATTAAAAGAAAAAGACAACAACCAACTTAATGACCTGTCCACCCAAGCCTGAAATCTTTGTCTTGTTTCTATTCTTCTTCCGTGAGTCAGTCAACTGTCATGTGTCTCCTCGGAGTTGGATGCTCCTGCATCACAATCCGGTCAGAAAATTCATCAACACCCTTAGTTTCGACTACCGCTCCATCCTTCTTGCGCGACTGCAGACCTGGATGAGCACATCGGGTATCAGAGCCGAAGAGAAATGGAGGTGATACAAAAACCTTAGACAAATCGAGCTCGCAAGAGGGAGACGAAGCCTTTCCCTTCCAGATAGCCACCTCATCTCCGATCAGAAACTGAGAGGGAGCACCCAAGGGCCACGAAACACACGGAACTTCCCCGTCCACCGTCATGGAAGCTTGACGAGGCAGATTAGACCGGCTCGACTGCCGGTTTACAGGTTGCTCCGGAGTAACCGAGGAATCAACCATTTTAGAGCTACCGGAGACATCTGCTGAATCAACCACCGATAGAGTAGACCTGGTAAGGCATTCTGGCAACCCTGAATGCGGCCCAGGAGCCATGAAACAATTTCCCAAGGCTTGTTGACCTGCCAAGGGTGTAGAGACAGCACTGATGGACGAAACCCAAGAAAGGAGGGCCGATTTCTCGGAGGCAGAAATACGGCTCAGGGAACCATCATCCAACAACTCCTTCCTAGCAGATTTCCGAGCTAACAACTGAAACTTCAAGGCCTACTTTTGCCCCCTGATCTCTTCCAAACGCAACGATTTTAATGCAAAGCATGCATCAATTCTGGCCCACAAAGAGGGAGAGATCACGTTCGAAAGTTCCAGGTGCAGACTCAGAAGATAAAGAGAGAGACGACAGAGGTCTCTCCTAACCCTATTAATCTCAGACCTCAAAAGCGCCAGACTAGCTTTCACGAACACTCCAATGTTAGACAGAGTGTGGAGGCGATGGTTGATCTGGGCGAAAACCAGGATCACCACGGAATCTCTGCATCTCTTCAAAAAGGCTAGATCTATTTTCAACTTCGAGACCTGCAAGCGTGCCCGTTCAAAATGGTGAACTTTAGATGTGATGGCTTTTCCGTGCAGGGAATCAATTGTATAATTGAGGCTTCTGTGATCCATCATAGTTATAAGAAGAATTTCGACGTAAATCACATAGAGAAAGACCTTTGCCAACGCGTTTCGGACCAACTAGTGTGGTTCATCGTCAGGACAAGCTGAAGAGACAGATCTAGTCTAGCGCATGAAATAGCTCGAGCAGAGATTCCAACAGCTAAAATCGAATAACGCCTAATTTTGACCCAAGGACCCTGATAAATTATTATTATTCTCAATGTTATTAATATTCCTAATATTTACTATTTTATTTGCTGAAATAAGTAAAACTAGGTAAAAAATAAAACAAACTAATAGTTTATTTATTAAAATTAATAATATATCCTAATCTTTCTCCTTAATATTTAGTATTATATTTATGGAATTAGGATGAATAATAAGGTAAATAAATACCCTATTTGCTTAGTTTAAAAATTAGTTTATTACACTATTTATTAATATATATACAAATCTATATAACTATATTTTAATGAAGAAATGTTAATAAAAATAGTTAAAATAAACCGGGAAAAAGAGTTAAAATATTAATATATAGTAATGTATAATATATAATATATCAACACTAATATATAGTGATAAAATAAATAATAAATAACCACTATGTATTACTATTAATAATAATAATATGTAAGTTAGTATCAAATAGTATATACTAGCATTCCTTCATATTTATCATTATAACTAAGGACTAAGATAAATTAGGTAAATAAAATAAATATCATACTTACTTAAGGTAAGTCTAAAATTAGCTTATTGCATCATTTATTATCCCCTATATATAAAACTATATAAGTTAAATTAAAGAAATGTCAAACAAGAACGGAATGAAGATAATATATAGTAATGTGTAATCATAATATATAA
>APFE031102206.1:209273-232122 GCA_000404065.3 Pinus taeda
GGAGAAAGATTATGATATATTATTAATTTTAATAAGTAAACTATTAGTTTGCTTTATTTTTTACCTAGTTTTACTTATTTCAGCAAATAAAATAGTAAATATTAGGAATATTAATAACATTGAGAATAATAATAATTTATCAGGGTCCTTGGGTCAAAATTAGACGTTATTCGATTTTAGCTGTTGGAATCTCTGCACGAGCTATTTAACACGCTAGACAAGATCTGTCTCTTCAGCTTGTCCTGACGATGAACCACACTAGTTGGTTCGAAACGCGTCGGAAAAGGTCTTTTTCTATGTGATTTACGCAGAAATTCTTCTTATAACTATGATGGATCACAGAAGCCTCAATTATAGAATTGATTCCCTGCACGGAAAAGCCATCACATCTAAAGTTTGCCATTTTGAACGGACACGCTTGCAGGTCTTGAAGTTGAAAACGGATCTAGCCATTTTGAAGAGATGCAGAGATTCCGTGGTGATCCCGGTTTTCGCCCAGATCAACCATCGCCTCCACACTCCGTCTAACCATGAAGTGTTCGTGAAAGCCAGTCTGGCGCTTTTGAGGTCTGAGTTAAATAGGGTTAGGAGAGACCTCTGTCGTCTCTCTCTTGATCTTTTGAGTCTGCACCTAGAACTTTCAAACGTGATCTCTCCCTCGTTGTGGGCCAGAATTGATGCATGCTCTACACTAAAATCGTTGCATTTGGAAGAGATCAGGGGGCAAAAGCATGCCTCGAAGTTTCAGTTGTTAGCTCGGAAATCTGCTAGGAAGGAGTTGTTGGATGATGGTTCCCTGAGCTATATTTCTGCCTCCCAGAAACTGGCCCTCCTTTCTTGGGTTTCGTCCATCAGTGTTGTCTCTACACCCTTGGCAGTTCAACAAGCCTCGGGTAATTGTTGCATGGCTCCTGAGCCACATTCAGGGTTGCCAGAATGCCTTACCAGGTCTGCTCCGTCGGTGGTTGATTTAGCAGATGTCTCCGGTAGCTCTAAAATGGTTGATTCCTCGGTTACTCCGGAGCAACCTGTAAACCGGCAGTCGAGACGGTCCAATCTGCCTCGTCAAGCTTCCATGACGATGGACAGGGAGGTTCCGTGTGTTTCGTGGCCCTTGGGTGCTCCCTCTCAGTTTCTGATCGGAGATGAGGCGGCTATCCAGAAGGGAAAGTCTTCCTCTCCCTCTTGCGAGCTGGGTTTGTCTATGGTTTTCGCATCACCTCCGTTTCGCTTCGGCTCTGATACCCGGAGTGCTGATCCAGGTCTGCAGTCGTGCGAGAAGGATGGAGCGGTAGTTGAAAGTAAGGGTGTTGATGAAGTTTCTGACCGGATTGTGTGTTTGTTCCAACCCTCTTCTGATCTCAAGGTCGCGGGGACCTCGCCCTTGCTCAATGGTGGTCTCGTTTTTCGTTTGGGAGAACAAATCGTTGATAAGGATGACCGGTTTCATGTAGTCTCACCGCCAAGCGAAGCTGGGGTGGACAACAAGAACGTTCATTCCAAGGGAGGGTGGCCGTCCTCCAGCAAAGCGTTGGGTAGCGTGGAAGGTGGCGTGGCAGGTAAGTCTTCGGGCAGCGGTTGTTGAACTGATTTTATTAGCCTTGGTTTCGACTGTCTTGATGAGATTGGAAAGATAGGTTATAACGGTCATGATATGGTCAACAAGAACTTTAAGCTCCGGGGTTATTCTAATAGGCAGGAGGATATGAATTGCATTGGTCTGAATAACAGTAGTAGGAGTGATATTAAGGACGTTGTTAATAACGCGGGTGTTCATAACAGGGACGTTATGATCTATGATAAAGGGCATAAGAGCATTAACGTTTGTTGCATTAACAACGATATTAATAATGTTAAATTCAATAGCAATAGGAGTAATGATAATAATAATTATTTATATGGTATGAAGGTTAATCATAACTATATGTTTAATAGTAATTTTAGTGTGGTTAATAATTCATGTAGTAATAATAATGGGGGTTTTAATAATGATAATAATAGGTTATGTAATAGTGATAATAACAATATTATTAATAATAAAAACTTTAATATTAATAAGGATGATATGAAAATTATTAGTAATAATAGAGATACTAACATTAATAATAATCTATGTGATATTAATAATAGTTTTAATAATATTGACATTAATAATAATCTATGTAATACTAATATTAATAATAATGTTAATAACATTGAAGTTAATAATAATGAGAATAAGAAGAGTATTAATATTATTAATAGGGAATGTGTTATCAATAACTATATAGATAAGGGTAAGGTCAATTATGGTATTGATTATGGTTCTTGAGATAGCAATAGGCACGATTATTGCTTGAAAAATAATATGGATCATAGCTCAAGTAGCACTAATATTTTATGCCCTGGGGTCAACGAATTTCCTGTCAATAGCATGGAGGTTTTCCTTCCCTCGTCCTCACGAAATAACAAGGTGGTTAACCTTTCTTTCTTTTCTTTCACCCCTTCTGTTTTTAGTCTTTTAAGCAAGGGTCTAAACTTTTCCCTTGCTCCGAAAAGAATCCCGGTTGATGACATTATTTGTGATATTGAATACGGGATTAGAGACCTTCCTGACAATATTAAGGATACGATTAGGCAAGATTGTGCTGTCGTCCTTAGGAGGGCTAAGCCCCCTCAAAGGAACCTTAGCAGGGAGGAATTCTATGCCCTCAAGTCCTTGAATTAGAATGAGAATATTGTCGTTCTTAAAGCTGACAAAGGGGGGGCCACGGTTATCCTTAACAAAGAGGATTACCGTATGAAGATGTTAGATCATCTTCACAATAGCGGCAGTTATAAAAAACTGCACAAGAACCCTCTGAAGAAGATCTTTAGGGCAGTGGCTCTAGCCATCAAGTCTAGCAGTTTGGTGGGTCCCCTATGCCATAAGCTCATAGAGAGCAGTCCTGTCGCTCCTAGGATCTATGGGTTACCTAAGATTCACAAAGAAGGGGCCCCTTTGAGGCCTATTGTCAACACCATTGGTAGTCTGACATACCTTCTGGCCAAGTTTCTGGCCCTTAAGCTTAAGCCCCTGGTTGGCCACACTGAGTCCTTTGTAAAGGACTCTGCATCCTTCATCATGGAGCTCAAGGATATTAGGCTGAACCCGGAGGACATTCTGGTCAGCTTTGATGTGGTCTCCCTTTATACTTGTATCCCTATAAAGGAGGCCTTGGAAGTGATTTATCACCTGAATGATCCCAATACCGCTCATCTGGTGGAGATTTGTCTCACTTCAACTTTCTTCTGTTTCGAGGGGGAGTTCTTTGAGCAGATTTGTGGTGTGGCTATGGGTTCCCCCCTTTCCCCGATTGTTGCAAACCTTTTTATGGAAGATTTCGAAGCCAAAGCTCTAGCCTCAGCTCATCTTCTTCCCAAACTTTGGAAGAGCTATGTAGATGACACTAACGTCATCTGGACCCATGGCCATGAGAAGCTGGATCGTTTCTTCAATCACCTTAACGGTCAGTCCTCTGCCTCCCTTTCCTGGATATTTTCATTTCGAAGAACAAGGACGACTCTCTCTCCCACTCTGTGTTCCGAAAGAAAACGCTTACTGAGCAGTATCTTCATGCAGATTCCCATCATTTCCCTGCTCAGAAGATGGGTGTTCTCAACACCCTCGCTACGCGTGCCCTTGGGATTTCAGATAATGAGAGCTTGGATAAGGAGAAATCCCATCTCCTTGATGTCTTTGTGGAGAATGGATATAGTAGGCGCCTTGGTCAGAAGGCTTTTCTTAATGTCTCTTGAAATGCGTTAGTTAAAAAAGAACCAAGGGAGCACCGTCTAGGCGTCCATCTTCCTTATGTCTAAGGAACTACGGACAAGATTGCTCGGATCCTTAAGAGATTCGATATTCCCTCTACCTTCAGGCCCCTCAACACCATCCGGAAATCCCTCCGATCGGTTAAGGATCTCGTTGACCCTAAGGATATGAAGGGTGTTTATTTCATCCCATGTTCCTGTGGAACACCCTATATAGGGGAAACAGGGCGCTCCATCAAACAGAGGATTAACGAACATGTGGCTGACCTGAGACATGGGAGAACCAAGTCTTCAGCGTTAGCGGAGCATGTGGATAAGACCAAGCATCAGGTCTGTATTGAGGAGACCAGGGTCATGGCCAAAGTGGCTCAGTTCCACCATCGTAAATTCAGGGAAGCCATTGAAATCGAAAGAAGGCCTATCAATCTCAATAGAGATGATGGCTGGAAGATTAGTAGAACTTGGATCCCTGCCCTGACGTCCGAGTAATTTTTATTTATTTATTATTAATTATTTTTATTATTATTATTATTATTATATATTATAATATATTAATTATTATATTATTATAATTATAATTATTTATTTATTTATTTTATTTTTTTTGGTAATTTATATTAATTTATATATAAATAGTATTTTACGTATTACATATAATAAGATAATATATATAATAGCAATTTACCTAAGAAATAATATTTATATATACATTTTATATTTAATAATTTAAATAGATAAATTACTATTTATGTATTTTTATTTATTATTTTTTGGTTATACACATATTATTATATTATTAATGTTACTATATATTGTTTTTAATTTTATTTATGTTATTATTATATTTTACTAGTTTGTATTATTATTATTAGATATAAACTCATATAATACGTATGTATTATTATTATTGATATTAATATATAGTGATTATTTATTATTATTACTATATATTATATATTATTATTATACATTATTATATATTATCTTCCTTCCGTTCTTTTTTGACATTTCTTCATTTTAACTTATATAGTTATATATATAGGGGATAATAAATAATGCAATAAGCTAATTTTAAACTAACCTTAAGTAAGTATGATATTTATTTTATTTACCTAATTTATCTTGGTCCTTAGTTATAATGATAAATATGAAGGAATGCTAGTATATACTATTTGATACTAACTTACATATTATTATTATTAATAGTAATACATAGTGGTTATTTATTATTTATTTTAACACTATATATTAGTGTTGATATATTATTTATTATACATTACTATATATTAATATTTTACCTATTTTTCCCCATTTATTTTAACTATTTCTTATTAAAATATAATTATATATATTTGTATATATATTAATAAATAGTGTAATAAACTAATTTTTAAATTAACTTCACGCAAATAGGGTATTTATTTACCTTATTCATCCTAATTCCGTAAATATAATATTAAATATTAAGGAGAAATATTGTGATATATTATTAATTTTAATAAATAAACTATTAGTTTGTTTTATTTTTTACCTAGTTTTACTTATTTCAGCAAATAAAATAGTAAATATTAGGAATATTAAAAACATTGAGAATAATAATTGATCAGGGTCCTTGGGTCAAAATTAGACGTTATTCGATTTTAGCTGTTGGAATCTCTGCTCGAGCTATTTAACACGCTAGACTAGATCTGTCTCTTCAGCTTGTCCTGATGATGAACCACACTAGTTGGTTCGAAACGCGTCGGCAAAGATCTTTCTCTATGTGATTTACGCCGAAATTCTTCTTATAACTCAATTGTGTTGTCAATGGAGCTCTTATGGAACTCACACTATTTTCCTGTGTCCTTCTTTGTCTTCGTGGTGCTGTTCTTTGCTCGTGGCTTTAGTGGGTTTACTTGGGTCACCCCGCCATGGATTTTTCCTTTTCTATGTGGTTTGGGACACCTTTTCCTTACTTCGGATTCACAGATCCAAAGTCTCTCTTATTCTATTTAAACTTCTGCTCAATCTTGACAGTGTATCGATATTCTATGTCAAGTGAGGACATGTCCAATAACTCCATCTCATCTTGGATATACTTGTGTAGACAGTCACATTACTTCAGTACCAAATGCCACTCAAAATCCTTGATAACAAACTTCGTGAGGAGGGTATCGATTTTTTTTTCAATTCTGACACACCTTGGTCCCTTACCTTCCATAGTGTGGTCCACTTTATGCATTTATCTTCATAGCTCCTGATAGGATAATATTGTTCCTTGATAATGTCTTGAAAAGAATTCCAAGTATGTGCGGCTGAAAACTGATCTAAAAGTGAGACCTTAGATTACTTTTAAGGTATTACAAACTCATGTGCATGGATTTGCCTATATCACTTAGTGCAACAGATCGATAAGGTTGCAAATAATATAGACAATGAGTAGTTAGAGAAACATAATATACATACACACATCACACAACAAAATAATCAAGGAGTTCATCCAAAACTGTTGGGCTACCTCTCCTGGTCCAACCTTTAGTGGTGACCTTTCTATTATGTCTTCAAGAGAAAAGTTTTACAAAAGTGAGCTCAATTTGAGTCTCAACACAACAGATACCAAACAATAGGAGTTTACTTGAATCCCTCAAGTCTCTCTAAGTACGCAGACTCTCCCTCTCGCTTTCTATCTTTGTCTTCTCTCTGACTCAACACTGCCTTCTCTGTCTCTGTCATTCAATGGCTTTTAACCCAATCAACATTGGTCTATTCATTTTTGCTTTCAGGCTCTCTAGCTCCCGGCCTCTATCTGCTCAAATCCCCTCTGAGCGTTAAACCATCATTTGTTAACGTATTTAGGAGAGGTGGCCACCTATTCTGCAATGGAAGGGACCATTGGCGCATTAGAATCCCAAAATTGTGGTTCTCTTTTTACATAGATAAATACACAGAAACGATGCCAAGTTGCCATTTATCAGACTTCAAATATCATTAACTATGCCTAAAATCTATTAGGTCCACCTTTGATCACTATTGCAAGTCGCAAGTGCCCATGTGCCATGGTTTCCTTTGTATTTTCAAAATACATTAAAACACAAAAAATCCTGACAATGGCTTTATGGCGTGCTTCAAATAATAGACAACTGCCTTCATAAACCCTTTCGGGTCTGGTTTCATTGCATCGAGTGCATCTTCTTTATATTTCGTTTATTTAACGAGAATGTGAAATACATAGAAAAGCCCATTTACCAGAACACAAAATATCTCAATTATCATCTATAACCCCGTCGGGTCCGGCTTATCGCAAGTCGCATATGTATCGGCCTCACTCCTCTGTATCACTTTGATGTGATATTGTGATGCGATATCTCACAGTTGCATATCGCGTAGTCACCAAGCCTTTGGTAAGTGCTCCCTTGTATTTTGCCGATGCAATATTGCAAGTTAAACTGGGTCGTTGATCTGTGCACTTGATCGACGGTCCTCGTTGACTTGAGTTGATCGCTACCATAACTTTCATATGGTAGTCTTCGATAGCCTCTGTTGGCCACCTCCAATTGCGATATGCCAATCGGATCTAGAATGTTGATCAGCCAGATCCAACGACTCTTGTGCAAAGTTGTTCAAGCCTCTTATAGACTCTATTTTTGGCCATGTTTCATGTTTTTTCTCTCCCAATAGTGTAATCTGACTTTTGTGAAGGTTTTTCATCCGTGATAGTTTTTTATCTTTGAAGACTTAGAGGTTTTATTTTTTTTATTTTTTTTAAGATTCCTTTTGGATCATGCCTGCCCACAGAAAAGCTTTTGGACCACCAAAAATTGGTTTTTAAGCATCAATCAAGTGAGGATACAAATTCCTCACTTGTCCAATCTCTATCCATCATGCACTGCTTGGTTTTGAACCTTTGAGTTCGATTCTTAGGTACTCAACATCCCCTCTGCATGTAGTTCTCACCTTCCTATCCAAAACTGTGTCTTCCTGCAACTCATTGAGATATTCAGGCAACATATCATTAATAGAAGGAACTGACTTTTCTCTTCCAGATCTTCAATCAATGAAGGTTCATACAATCTCAAGTTCTCTACATTAACGACTGAATAGATATGCATATAAGATGGCAAATCAAGATGAAAAGTGTTTTCACCAATTTTCTCAAGTATCTTAAAAGGCCCATACCTTATTGGTTTTAGCTTCTTACCTTCTCCTTGCATTTCGTCTTTGTTGATGTAAAACCAGACTTGATCACCAACTTGGAAGCTATGCTCAATTCGATGCTTATCATGCATTGCCTTGTACTTGGCTTGGCTTCTTTCCAGCTATTCCTACACTACCTGGTGAATTTCTTGGATCTTTTCAATGAACTTGGTTGCTTTGTCCACATCATTGTGTCCATCAACTGCTATGTATTTTCTGAAGACAAAATCCAAGGGAGACTTTGGTGTAAAACCAAAACAAGTCTCAAAAGGAGATCTCTGAGTAGAAGAGTGCTTGGCATAGTTGTAAGCATGTTGCACATAACACAAATGTTCATCTCAAAGCTTGGGATGCTTACTGCAATAGCCCCTGAGCAACTAGATCACTGTCCTGTTGACCACCTCTATTTGGCCATCTATTTGTGGAATAAATGTTGTGCTTTTGTTCAATCTAGTGTCCATCAATTCCCACAGACTTGACCAAAACTTCCCAACAAATCGGGAATCTCGATCAGATATAATAGAAGTGGGTAACCCAAAATGAACCCATACATGTTGAAAGAACAAATTTTTTGTTTGTTCAACTGTAAGATACTTGTTACGATGTATCAGAATACACATTTTGCTAAAAATATCCACAATAACATATAAATAATCATGACCTTTTCTAGATTTTGGCAATCCCTCAACAAAGTCCATGGAAACACTTTCCTAAGGACGAGAAAGAATTGGAAGTGGAGTGTAGAAGCCTATTTTTCTATTGCTGGGCTTTCTTTTAGTACACATGGTACACCCTTCAATATATCTAGACACAGTTTCATGCATTCTTGGCCAATAACAGAACCTTTGCAACTGTGCAACTATTTTACTTACACCAAAGTGACTTGATATTAGAGAAGTATGTGATTCTCATATTATGTTAACGTTTTCAGTTTCTGGAATGCATAACTTTCCCAAATGATATAAGAGTTGGTCCTTAAAATAATAATCCAATTCTTCTACTTGTTTGCCATGACTTAAAGTTGCATATACATCTTTAAAATCTACATCTTGAGCATATTGTTTAATGTAGCTTTTATACATTACTAAGCTATGCTTAAGTATAGTAGATGCATTTATGATTGGTATTGATAGCATATCTGCAACCTTATTATGTATTCCTTTCTTATATTTGATGACAAGATGAAATTGCTGTAGGAATCCCATGCACCTATAATGTCTCGATTGCTGCAATTTAGTTTGTGAGTGTAAATATTGAAGTGGTCAGTGATCTGTATGTATAATTGTTTGTTTTCCCATTAGGTAATGTTTCCACTTTTTCACACTCTGCACTAATGCACACAATTCTTTATCATATGTGGGATAATTAACTACTACAAAATAAATGTCTTAGAATGATAGCATATGGGTTTACCATGTTGCGTCAACACTGCTCCGATGGCATAGTCACTGGCACCTATTTCAATCTCAAATGGTTGTTGAAGATCCAGCAGTGCTAGCACTGGTGCTATACTAATTTTTCTTTTAAGATATTGAAGGATTTCTGTTGTTTTCCTCCCCACTGAAACACCTTGTTCAATCTTGTTAAAGCATGTAAGGGAGCTGCAATCAAGGAAAAGTTAGCAATAAACTTTCTCCAATATTATGTTGCTCCTAGGAAAGTCCTAACTTCTATAGCAGATTTGGGTTTAGGCTAGTTCACAATGACTTCAACCTTAGAGGGATCTATCTTCAATTCACCACCGCGTACAATATGACCCAAATAATTTAAAGATGTTTTTCCAAATTCACATTTTGATAACTTCACTTAGAGATTTTCTCTTTTCAAAACATCTAAAGTTTGATTTACATGCTTCAAATGTTTTTCCCATGTTTTACTGAACACAAGAATGTCATCAAAATATACAATTACAAAACCATCAATAAAAGGTCTAAATACATCATTCATAAATCTCATGAAAGTGGCAGGAGCATTAGTTAAGCCAAAAGGCATAACCAACCATTCATTCAGCCCTTGCTTTGTCTTGAAACCAGTTTTCCATACATTTTTTTCTGCAACTTTGACTTGATGATAGCCATTATGCAAGTCTAACTTGGAAAAGTAAACCACTTCTTTCAACTGATCTAAGAGTTCATCAATAAGAGGAAGAGGATAATGATTCTTGATTGTTATTTTATTCAGTGCTTTGTAATCAATGCACATCCTCCAAGAACCATCTTTCTTTCTCACTAGTATGACCAGAGATCCACATGGTGATGTGCTTGGTCTTATGAACCCTTTATCGAGTAGCTCTTGTACCTACCTCTTGATCTCTGCATTCTCTAAAGCGGATAACCTGTACATTCTGATGTTAGGTAATGGAGCATCTTGCTGCAAATGAATATCATGTACTATTTCCCTTTTGGGTTGCAGACCTTTAGGTTCTTGAAATAGGATATTATATTTTGAAACAACTTTATCTAAATCAGCTTTGTTTTTACCATCACATCCTTCAAATACATTGGTTTCATTAGGGTTCTTTTCGTTTACAACCATTAGTAAACATTTCATGCATGAATTTACAATTATTTTCATTTACCCTGAGTTTATGAGAGAACAGTTATTTTTGAGTTTATGAGCTCTTACAATATATTCTATTCCATCTTTAGTGAGTTGATTCTTATTTTCATCCCTACAAAAAATGGCTTTTCTGTCATACAAGTAAGGACTTCCTAAAACAATACCACATATATCCAAGGGAACTATATCTAACTCAACCTCATCTAAAAATGTTGACCTAATACCAAACCTAAGTTTATATTGTCTTGTTACTTGTAGCTTTGCTTTATCACATACCCAACCTAATGGATATGGCTTCTTGTGAGGTGTTGTTAGCAATCCCAACTTCTTTACAATTGTTTAAGAAATCAAGTTTACTTGTGATCCACTATCAAATAAAGTATCAATCTTTTGATGCTTGGAAATAAATCTAATATGAAAAATCTCATGTCTTTTCCTCTCATTATCTTCATTATCAATAGATTGTGAAAAATTACTTGTAGATGCTTCAAAATTCTTACCTTTTATACCTGTGGCTGTGATTATTGTTTCATCACTCGAGTCTGACCCCAAGTCTTTCTGAATAGTACCAACAGTTTTCGTCTTCTCACCACCGAACTTCTTAGGCTTCAGCTCTAGATGCAAAGCCTAGTAGTGTTCATCATCGTGGCCATCCTTCTTGCAGTGAGTGCATGAAGGTTTGTCTTTCTGTACAACATTTGTCTTCCTCTCCTTCCATTTTAGCTTCTTCTTTTCCTTTTTCTTGCTTGCAGAGGGCTTTGATGATCCCCCAATCTCTGGGTTCACATTCTTGCCTCTAGATTCTAGATGTGTAGGCTGAACTGATACATCACCTAGGCTAGTGGGATTAAACATGAGAATGGCGTGCTTCAAATAGTTATGCAGACCACCTATATACTTCAACAAAGTTTTAGGTGAGTCTAGAGAAATGCCTAGAGTCAAAGATCCTTTTCTAAATTCCTGGGTATAACTTTGTACACTTTAGCCCTTTAATTATTAAAGAGTTTACCAACTCATCATTGCTTGCTGCATATAAGCTAGAGGATAGAATTTTTTTATGATGGTAGCAAAAAATTCATTCCAGGTAGAATGTCTCTTTATATCAACTTGTGTCTTGCCTTCCCACCACACTAGTGCAGTCCCTCCAAGGCCTTTGGCTAACCAGTTGAATATTTCTCCTTTATGAATCAATGTTCTGCAACCTGCAATATACATCAATCTGTCTAATCCAGTTATCTAGCTTTTCTGCATTTAATTCTCCATCATAGATTGGAAAATTAAACTTTACATCTAGTTTAATTAAAGAAGTTTTCTACTTTTTCTTTTTAGGGCTAATTTTATGTGAAGAGGATGATGAAGATGGTGATGATGGAGTAGATGGTGGAGAAGGCCTCTCTTCCTTTCCTTTTCCTTCTGGTTGGGCAACTAGAAGAGGTTCCTCTGCTCTTTTATCTGGTTGAGGTGTTCAAGTGCTTTCACCTCGACCTTTCTTAAACTCCTGATACACCTTCTCCACCATGGCTCGCATGGCCATAAAACTTTCCATGAATTGGGCTTCTAATTCCTGTGGAGTTTCTTCTGCCATTCTACTCTGCAAATAGAATCTCCCAATCTCTAGATTAGCCTCAACAAGTTCTTCTCCTAGTTTGAGCTTTGACCTAGTTAGCATTCAAGAATCCAACACAAGCTTGTCTAACCTTGGAAAACCTAAAGCTTTGATACCACTTGATTTGAAGATGAGATCTTAGATTATTTTTAAGGTATTATAGACTCATGTGCATGGATTTGCCTATATCACTTAGTGCAACGTATCAATAAGATTGCGAATAATATAGACAATGAGCAGTTAGAGAAACATAATAGACATACACACATAACATAGCAAAATAATCAAGGAGTTCACCCAAACCTCTTGGGCTACGTCTCTTGGTCCAACCTTCAGTGATGACCTCTCTATTATGTCTTCAAGAGCAGATCTTTACAAAAGTGAGCTCAATTTGAGTATCGAGACAACAAATACCAAACAACAGGACTTTACTTGAATCCCTCAAGTCTCTATGAGTACACAGACTCTCCCTCTCACTTTCTGTCTCTGTCTTCTCTCTATCCCAGCACTGTCTACTCTGTCTCTGTCATTCAATGGATTTTAACCCAATTGGTGTTGGTTTGTTCATTTTCCCTTTCAATCTCTCTGGATCTTGGCCTCTGTTTGCTCAAATCTCCTCTGAGTTTTAAACAATCATTTGTTAATGTCTTCAAGGGAGGTGGTTACCTGTTCTACAACGGAAGGGACCATCGGCGGCTTAGAATCCCAAAATAGTTGTTCTCTGTTTACATAGAGAAATACATAGAAACGTTGCCAAACTTCCATTTATCAGACTTCAAATATCATTAACTCTACCCTAAACTCCATCATGTCCACCTTTGATCGCTATCGCAAGTCGCAAGTGCCCATGTACTATGGTTTCCTTTGTATCTGCAAAATACATTAAAACAGGGAAAATGCTGACAATGGCTTTATGATGGGCTTCAAATAATGTACATCTGCCTTTATAAACCCTTTTGGGTCCAGTTTCATTGCATTGGGTTCATTTTCTTTGTATTTTGTTTATTTAACGAAAATGCGAAATACATAGAAAACCCATTTACTGGAACTCAAAATATCTCAATTATCATCTATAACCCCATCAAGTTCAACTTATCGCAAGTCGCATATGTATCAGCCCCACTCCTCTATATCGCTCCAATTGGATATTGCAATGTGATATATCGCAGTCACATATCACATAGTCCCTAGGCCTTCGGTAGGTGCTCCCTTGTATTTTTCCAATGCGAAATTCCCAGTTATCTTGGGTCGCCAATTTGCGTGGTTTATCGACGGTCCTCGTTGACTCGCGCTAATCAATGTCGCAACTTTCATATGGTAGCCTCTGTTGGCCACCTTCGATTGCGATATGCTGATCGGATCTAGATTGTTGATAAGCCAGATTTGATGGCTCCTGTGTAAAGTTGTTCAAGCCTCCGATAGACTTACTTTTTGGCCATTTTTCATGTTGTTTTCTCTCCTGATAGTGTAATCTGCCTTTTGTGAAGATTTTTCCTTCGTGATATTTTTTGATCTTTGAAAACTTAGAGGGTTTTTTTTTTTAGGATCCCT
Source organism: Pinus taeda (assembly GCA_000404065.3). NCBI lineage: Eukaryota > Viridiplantae > Streptophyta > Pinopsida > Pinales > Pinaceae > Pinus > Pinus taeda. The sequence goes on from APFE031102206.1 coordinate 222,955, forward strand.
TTTGGATAAAAAATAGTGAGGATTCCCTCTTGTACTTTTGTTTAGAGTAGGTATCCCATCTGTCCTAGACATGTGGGGCAACTTTGAGAAGTGAAAAAGAAATATTTTCCTGACTAAAAAAGACATGAACTGAAAAATGTTCTTCGAATAGATTAAACCATTTATCTATGGCATGTACATCTTTCTAACCCTCAAATATGAGAATATTAAAGTTAACTTGTACCTTAACAGGAGTGGCACCTCCAGAGTGGTTGCTAAATGAAGATGCATCTCCTCTGGGTAGCCATCGAAGGATCTCAACAAAGTCATCCATCATCACATTCCTCAGTCACTCAAGGGCTTCCTCGAGCAATATTTTGGAAGGATCTCCTACCCCCTTGTCTTTCTTTTCTTTGAACATGGGAGGCCATTTGGGTTTTCCATGATGGTCTTACAAAGGTTCATCGAGATCAAGCTCTAACTTCTTATACCTAGACCTTGGGGACATGCAAAGAAAAAATAGAGAAATAGAAGACCCCTCTAATACCACTAATCCAAAATTAAATGGGAATGAAACAAATTACAAATATAACAATAAACACAAAAATAAAGAAGAAATAACACTTCATTTCATTAATATTATCATAATGAAAGATGGTTACAAACAAAATGGAAATAAACTAGCTCAGGTGATGGTATCTTATCTCTGAGAAGAGATGTGGTGGCAACATGCCTCTGAACTATGTTGTAATGAGGCTCAAAGGCCTTTTTATTATTTAGAAACAATGTAAAACCATAAACATCAAAAAACCTAACCCTAGTAGATGTAGCACCAAAACTGTTGTCCCCGTTTTGGTAAATAGGTACGTCAACTTCCTGAGGTCATAACTTTGGCATACGATCTTCGTTTGGCTATCATAATACATCATTTCGAAGATATCAAAGAGGAGGCTGCACAAAAAGTGTTCGTACCCTTTGGTAAATTTTGATCTCTCCATTTTCCCTAAAAACTTCATTTAGGGCCTCAAAACGACTTTGAAAGTTCGCGACCCAAAAAACTGCAAAAAATAGTAAACTCCGCTAAAATTAAGGAAAGTGAAAAACTAAAAGAGATAGTTTTGGGGGTCCAAGTAGAATAGGTGGGTGAACACCAATATCCACATGGATCAACCATTCTTAGCTCCAAGGCTACTTTAGTTCTGTCTTCAATCCCAAATTCTTCAAGTTCATCCTTTGTTTTAGAGTTTAAGAATTTAATTATAATTGTGGCATCTCCTGGTTTGTGGTCCAAATATTCTTTTATTTCTACTACTGCTTTTTATCTCTTCAATAAATCTTCTTGTTCAAGAATAATTTCAACGGAATTACATAACTCAGTTATTGATGCATTGATATCAACCCAAATTGTTTCTTTGGCCTCAGATATAGTTTGTGAAATCAATGATTCATTTTCATAAGTTTCTAATTGCTTAGTTAACTTCTAATTCTTTTGAATCTCAACCAAATATGCATTATCAGACATGATTTCCTATCTTGAATCTTTTGGCGTTGCATCTTAAGTTTCTGAATTTCTTGATCCTTCAAAGATAAATCTCCCATGGACTTTAACAATTCCTCTACTAAATCAATAGAATCTATTTCTACTATGATTGTTGCTTCTATAGATATCCCTACTATAGAAGTACCTTCTATAGAAGGTGTCATTATGGGTGTTTGGTAATTTAATTGACTGTTAAATTGCTTTCATTTATATGTCAATCTGGGTACACTACATCGTATGTGCTAGGAGATTAGCTTTCAATATTAATGCACAACTTAAATGAATTGGAAAATTCAAAAAGAAATTAGATCAATTTATTAGATCTTGGTAAGCTCATGCACATGTTTTTTTTAAAGACTTTATCTAATAAGAACATCAAACGGAGAATTGAATTGTAAGGAGATTCAAAGAAAATCAATTTTAACTATGAAAGCTATTGACATTCTATGTTATTAATCATAAAAGAAAATGGTAGTCTATTTTGATTAAAATCAAATCTAGTTTATTATGCTTGAAATCAAAACTAAAATATTAAATTGAAAGGAAATCATAATCTATCAAATTTAAAAAGAAATTTTAGTCTATGAATTAAAGGCAACACTAATATATGAGACTTGAAAAATAAACCTTGATTATCATTATTGTGTAAATAGATCTAGAGAGCAGAAATAACGAATCTTATGATGAATGAACTTGAACTATACAAGATCATAATCTATTAAAGATAAATCCGAGACTAAGCTAGAAAAAGGAAAGTCAAATTAAATTTTTTTGTTTGTTTTTGGTCTTTTAACAAGCACTTGCCTTGTAGAAAAAAAACGGAGGCAAACAAGCAAACAAAATGAAATGAATTCAATCTAAAGCAACAAAGCATTATCTGGAATAAAGTTTTTATTTAATTTTAGAGAAGAAATAAATTAAATGAAATAAATTGAAAAACTCTACACTATTCTCACAGATCTTGAGGGGTGCTTCTTGAGGACTATGAGGTGTTGAAAATTGAGATCAAAAGAAGGGAATTGCCAATTAGCAATTACATGAAGGCCATGGATGGATTTTGTATTATCTGCAGTGTGTAAATAGATTTGTCATAATGATAACTTTCAAAAATAATTACAACTTCAAACCTCAGCTTAATACATTGAAAATCTCCTCCTTTATCAAATAGATTACTGTGTTTAATAGACTTCTGAAGTAACTAGAAACTCAGAATTGCATTGCATCAATTATGGCCATGAGATCTCAACAAATCAATTTGAGAGTAAAATCAAATATGTTTTGAAGGTTTTTAGGATAAAAGATCAGCCTAGATCGTTTCACAATCATCTTCTTGCCGTAGATTTTTTAAAGAATAGCTCGTTCCGGCTTCTTTGTGTACTATGCATTAAATGATGAAATGAAAAACTATTTATCCACATATCTCCAAAATAAGGCTCCAAAGGACATAAAAAATTTCTCAAATGGTAACGAATTTGAGAAACCTTCTCACTAAGAACCTAATTGTGCCTGTGGTGAAGAAAACCCATGTTTTAGTTTTCTGAAATTCGTTTTCATTTTCTCAAAAAATGTCGTTGAAGTTTATTGATAAAAAATGTTGTGTATTTCCTTTGGTTTGATGTTGGAGGTCCACACGTGCGACATGGGTGGAATTTAACCAATAAAAATCCATATTGGAACCTTTATGTTATGCAACCAGCTCACAAAATAAAAGAAAATATAGATCAAGGACTTCAAAATCAGCCTCTTTGAGGGGGAAACCTCCTTTACATTACACAAATGAACAATTTTTTGGATGATATAAATGACAAGGCCTCCTTTCTATATATAGGAGTTTAAGGGGTGTTAATATAATCATAGCCTACAGAACAATAATATTGTAGGGTCACAAAAATAACAATACAGGGACTATATGGACACAATAATACAATAAGGGGGTTGTACTAATAACAATAAGGGGTTACACTAGTAGTATAGGGACCTGACATACCCCTCTCCTTCGAAAAGTGTTTTCCTTAATGCTTGAGCAGTTTTGGATGCTCCTGTATGAAATTCGCATCCCCCCATGTGAAATATTTAGCGGGTAAGTTCTTCCACTTGATGAGATACTCTGAAATTGATATATTTTGTAGCTATTGATTTCTTGTTTCTGTGACTACTCTAGGTTCCAATATGATTTTTCCTTCGTCGTCAAGTTCTAGCAAAATTCTTTGAACTAGGATCTTCTTCAACTTTTGAATGAGGGCCCACACTTGTTTTTCATTCTTCCATTCACCCCTTGCTTTGTTTGTCCAATCTAGTTGGATAATAGAGATGACACAAAACAATGCTTCCACATCCTCTTCCCTTATTGAGAGTGCATATGCAACAACATTTTTCTTTCCTTTTTTTGTAGATTATTTCAAATTCATTACACATCATCTTTGTGATCCATTTCTGTTGTTCTTTTGACAATAATCATTGTTCTAAAAAGCATTTAAGACTATCATGATCCATTTTTACCTCTAAGTGCCTTCCCATTAGGTAAGGTTGCCATTTCTTAAGTGCATGTAGTGTTTCCAACATTTCCTTCTCATAAATAGATTTGTTTAAATAATTGCCTTTGATTGGATGAATCTCGAAAGAAATGGGTCTTTCTTCTTGTATTAAAATAACACCAATTCCATTTCCTTTGGCATCACATTCCATAATAAAGGTTTTTGTGAAGTTTGGTGTAGCTTAGACCGGTGCTTGACACATTGCCCCTATAAGATGTTCAAAGGCCTTCATTGCTTCTGGAGTCTAAGAAAATGGATCTTTCATTACTAATGTTGTTAGAGGTGTTGCTATTCTCCGATTATTCTTAACAAAATTACGATAATACCCTGTCAACCTGAGAAATCCTTAGAGATGCTTTATGGATGTGGGAATTTTCCATTCCTTAATGGCTTTAATTTTTCTAGGGTCTACGTTAACACCTTCATGAGATACAATATGACCCAAATATACAACCTCTTGTACTCCAAAGAAACATTTGGAGAATTTTGTATATAATTTTTTCTCCTCCAATAGTTTGAGCACCCTTTCAACATGTTGAACATGATCCTTCCAAGACTTGTTGTATATTAGTATATCATCAAAAAATACTAACACAATTTTTCTAAGGAAGGGTTCGAAAATAAAATTCATCAAACCTTGAATTGTAGAAGGTGCATTGGTAAGGCCAAAAGTCATGACCAAAAATTCATAATGACCCTCATGAGTTCTAAATGTTGATTTGGAATGTCTTTAGTCTTCATTCTAATTTGATGATATCCTGAACGAATATCCAACTTGGAAAAGTAAATTTCTCCATGTAATTCATCCAATAATTCATCAATGATAGGAATGGGAAATTTATCTTTAATAGTAATATTTTTGAGCTCCCTATAATCTGGACACATGCACCATGATCCATTCTTCTTGTGTACCAATACCACTGTAACATAGAAATAACTTTGACTAGGTTGAATTATACCAACCTCTAGCAATTCTGTAACCATATGTTCAATTTCATTCTTTTGGGCATATGGATATCTTTAAGGCTTGATGTTTGGGGGAACACTTCCTGTAATTAAATGCATAGAATGATCATGATCACGAATAGGTGGGAGGCATTTGGAAGTATCAAATAACTTGGAATGACTGTCCAAAAGTTTTTGGAGATCTAGAGTAATAGGGGATTTTGTTGTGGGAACCTCTAGTGAACATAATTGTGCAATTACACCTCGTTGTTCTTTCTTTAGAATATTTTTCATGATATTAGAGATGATTATATTTCATGGTTTCCCAACAATACCCCTTAATTCAACTTCCTTTCCTATCTAAAAAATTAAAGAAAAGTTCTTGAAAACTAGAAGTTATAGTACCCAAAGGTTGTAGCTAGTGGACTCCTACTACAACATCAACACCACCCATTGGAATGGAAAACAATGAAATATTCATTACATTTTCTCCCATGGATAGCTCGATATTATGGCACTTTCGAGAGAAATTTATGGTTCCTCCATTTGCAACCATCACTTGAAGCTCTGTCATTAGATATAGGAAGCAATTCAATTCCTTGGCTATCTTACAATGAATAAAATTATGGGTACTACTCGAATCAATCAACACTATTGCCTTTTCTTCTTGATATGTCCTTCTATATTGAGAGTTTGAGAAGTTGTAATTCTTGCCAATGCATTACAAGATATGGTCGGATTCATTTCTTCTTTCTCTAGGGTTGGCTCCTCATGTATATCCTCTTCTTTTGATGTTTCTTATTCATTTTCTTCCTCCTCTTCGCCATCTATATAAATTAATTTCTTCTCAGCACACTTATGACCTTTAGTGTATTTTCTATCACAATTGTAACAAATCCATTTTCCTTTGTTTTCTTCCAGTTGTTGGGGTGTCAACCTTGTAGGTGGTGAAAGGATAGGAGCTACAACACCTCCATATTTATAGTTATGAGTGGTAGGCATCCTTGTTGCCATAATTTTGCTTTCAATTTTTCTTGCCAACCTATATGCCTTCTCCAATGAATTAGGTTCCTAAAGGAGAATCATGTTGGATGTTATCATTTAAATCCCCTATGAATAATTCAATCCTATGCTTCTTTGGAATATCATTTACCCTTATATTCAATTTTCGGAAGTCCTTAATGTGCTCTTCCATTGAACCCTTTTGTTTGAGATTTATCAATTGGATAAATAGGGTGTTGCTCATTGTATCCTCATAATGTGATATCATTTCCTTCATGAAAATTGACCAGGTGACAAGTGGTTTACAAGAACAAAAAACTCTATTCCATACAAATTGATTCGGTTCTAAATATAAAGATGCAATACATACCTTTTGTGACGGTTGCACATCATGTAGATCAAAATATTGCTCCATCTGTAGTATCCAAGTTACCGGATCCTTTCCATAAAATTTCCTCGTATCTATATTTGAAATATGGTGGCTCTTTAATCCAACATTAGAGTCTATGAAATCATGATTAACATTTATTTTGTTCTCATCGTGAGTTTCCTCTACTACCTTTTCAGCATTAGGAAGTCTTTCTTGTAGTGACTTTGTCCCACCTTCCTTCAAACCTTCCATGCCTTTATTCAAATATTCCACGTTGCCATTTAATTTTTCTTCTATACCATTTATATTATTGATGATATCATTGATCAAATTCTTCAAATCATCTCTCCAATTTTATGTACTACATGTTGCTATTTTCTTGATTCAAGTAATTATTTTTCTTGTTTTTAGGAGCTCGAACTTGAATCTATTGTATCTCTAAAATTTTGGATCTCCAAGGAAAAAAATTTCTGACCTATGGTGGCCCTTTGTGTCATATTTCCAACCCCGCCAGTATTATTGAAATTGGATTCTAAAAGAAAGACTTATGCCCAATCTCCCAAGCTGACATGATTATATACGTTTTTAGTAAAGTGAGCTTGTATGAAGTTCCACTAGTCCCTATTTCTACCTTCAGACCTAAAAATTCTACCAACAGAACTAAATTCCGTCCTCTTTTTGTAACTTCTTATGAAATTTCAATTCAATTCTTAGAGAGAAAGTTATAATGATCTTACCAAGGTCACTTGTTTGGGATGTAATTTGGGAACTTGCAAAAACCCTAACTTCGTTGGATCATATCTTTGAAAATATATATAGATAAGATCTAACATTTGGACCCAATGTTTATCATGATTTAATAGAAAATGGGTTTCAATTAAAGCTTATGAAACTTCATAGAAGAAAATCTATTTTGAACATTCCATGATGACCAGTTTGGAGCAGCAAAACCCTAGAATCCAAAGCTCTGATACCAAATGTTATGCAATCAACTTACAAAATAGAAGAAATGATAGATCGACGATTTGAAAAACAGCCCTCTTCGAGGGGGAAAATTTATTTATATTAATCAAATGAAAAATTCTTGGATGATACAAATGATAATACCTCCTTTCTATATATAGGAGTCTAAGGGGTCCCAATACAATCAAAGCCTACGTAACAATAATATTTTAGGGTCACAACAATAACAATAGTGGGCTTCTATGGGGCAGAATAATAACAACATGGGCACTATATGGGCGCAATAATACAATAAGGAGGTTGCACTAATAACAATAAGGCATTACATTAGTAGTATAGGGACCTAACACTTTATAAACATATCCATGTGCTGGATTTCCTTCTAGAGTGGTGATACTACCTCAACCATGGAGATAGCTACAAAAGTTTGACTGAGCTATAGAAACTTTCACTGTCAAAACTATCGTTGGTAAAACCAACCAATGCTCTTCTTAACTCATTAAAAATAATGGAAATAATAATAAATAATGTAAACATGTATGCTCTAATTTGGTATGTTTATGAAGAAATATGGTTAAGAATGACGACAATGGGTGAGTGGAATGATGAAAAAATCGATGGTTTGATTATAAAAATCATGACATATTGGAGGTCTAACCTATACCTATACCTTGCAAACCTGGAAGTCCTTTATGATGTAGAGATTGAATTTTCTGTGAAATTTTTGATCTAAGCTTCTAAGTTTTGGCACTTACTCTCAAGCTATAACCTTAAGTTTCTCTTGGTGAAAACCATTCTTACTTCCAAGACTGTTTCAGTTTTGGCTTCAATCCCAAATTCTTCATGTTCATCCTTTGTTTTAAAGTTTAATACTTTAATTTTCATTTTGACATCTCCTAGTTTGTGGTCCAAGTATTCTCTTATTTATACTAATGCTTCTTTTGATCTCTTCAATAAATCTTCTTGTTCAAAAATAATTTCAATGGAAGGCCATAACTTAGTTACTGATCCATCAACCCAATATTTTTCTTTGGCCTCAGATATAGTTTGTGCAATCAATCATTCATTATAATAAGTTTCTAATTGTTTAGTTAACTTATAATTGCTTTGAATCTAAGCCAAATACCCATTATTAGACTTGATTTCCTGTTCTTGAATATTTTGGAGTCGCATCTTAAGTTTGTCAATTTCCTGATCTTTCACAGATAAATCTCCCATGGCCCTTGATAATTGCTCTACTCAATTAGTGGACTGTGTTTCTATTATGATTGCTACTTCTATAGATGTCCCTGATGTAGAAGTACCTGCTATACAAGGTGTCACTATGGGTGTTAAAATTGTCATACTGAGTTGTTTCTCTCTTTCTTTAACCAACTTCCCCATTTCTGCTTGCATCTTCTAAATTTTCATATTCTATTCAATAATCATTTTAAGCATATTTTGTTTTTCCTTTTCTATTTGGAAAACTTCTTGTGCTTATGGATGTTCAGAGGTGGGGAACTTTAATTATTTCCATAATTCTTGAATATCATCATTTCTATTCTTAATTATCTCTTCTACTTCTTTAACTTCTTTAGGATCTAATCCTAATTTTAAAACTAGACCTTCAAGTCCATTGATTTGTGTATCCTTAGCTAAAGAAGACATTTTTTCTAGCTTTATATGAGAATGGATACTATTTAGTGATGCTTGCAGCTTAGAAGTTGTCATGGAAGAACTTGTCAAGGATGATTAAATAATCTTGCTTGCTGCTTGTGTAGACCAATTTGATATATAGGATGAATCTATTTGGTGTCAAAATAAAACAGGGAAGTTTTGTAATCCTCACTATCCTT
>APFE031102210.1:2424-35456 GCA_000404065.3 Pinus taeda
CGAAATAGCAACAAAAGTTATTGATATCAGCTTAAGTAGCATTTCTGTTTTATAGATATTTAGATTAGTATAGTATTTATAGACCCTTTCATGTTTTTAGAAAGGGTCGTAAAATTTTGTAGTAGACTTAACAGACTGAAGTTTGCACTATTTTGCTTCAGCCTTTATTCTTTTATGAAACTCGAGCAGTCGTTCTTGCTTTAATGGAGAAATTTCTTTATACAATTGTGCACTATTGTCGTTGATTGAGGAATGTTTATGTGTTAATGGAAGAACCACACATAGCGTTTGATATCTGGGAGTGGCATACAGCTCAAATGGTATTTCTATCTTTGTCTGAAGTCATTCTGTGTATGTGAATTGCTATGTAATTATTCTTGCTATCATTGATTGTATGCATGCGCTATAACAGCAAATCTTATTCATTCCACTATTGGGTGTTTATATGATGTGCCTTTAATTTTAATCATGTATATGTTAATGATATGAATGTATAAAGTGTAGTAATATCGCTTCAATCGCTGCGCTTAACTACTTAAGCACAGCAATCTTAAATGATTCAATATCTATGTCTTAAAGATACAGTCATCTATATGTTTATCTTTTAGATATAGAGCATCCAAAGCTACGCTTTAGAGCTCAATAGATTCCCGGGATAGTTTCATTTACTTATATTTTTGTCAATAGTTTCAGCCTTCCGCCTATCACTAGTGTTATTTACCAAGCACTCACTCATCCCATTTATCTATTTCTGGGAAACTGGTCCCATTACCCCCAGTCAGAGCCACTATCCCAAACGGAAAAGGAGCTGTACTAAGGTCCGGACCGGGTGGTTTCCCCAATGTTGTTGCAGCGATTTTCGATGCCTCAACATGTTCCTATTTATGTCTACAGAACTTGAAAGAATTCTCCTTTGGACATTTTTATGGTTGATCCTCTCTAACAAGTATTGGTTCTCGAAACTGGCATATAGGATAGGTTTTTCACCTGCATTGTGCATTTATCAGTTTCCTTTCCCATTTTGGCCTTAGGATTGACCCCACCAAGATATGATGTGGAACCTTCTCATTATATAGAAGTGTCATAACGTGTGTGTTAAAGCCTACCTTATCATGGGCGCCCTAGATAATACCTTGTTGTCACTTGTAAACCATGTTGAACTTTTGTTCTTAGGCTCGGGAATCCTCTTTAGTCTCACCATGACTTGTGCGTTGGAGACTCATTCTCTTTCTTCTTCGCTATTTTCTGGCTTTATACCCTAGAGGCTCCTTTGTGTGGAGTTATATTGTTGCATTGCATGTTGGCTATTTTCACCTTTTGGCCTTGAGCCGACTTCACTTGGACTCATGTTTAAACCCCTTTTTGACCATGTCTTCTACAAAATCAACCTTGCAATCACTTAGCCTCTGCAACTTGATGCACCCTTTTTACCCGAGGAAAGAACATTCCTTTTAGTGTCATTGACCAGTTTCGCCACCTTGCATTGAGCATAGGAATGTTCCCCTCCCAAGAACTAGAGCATTTGCTTTTTTGACACTCGTTCTTTCCACTGTACTATAGCATCCTTTTATTCTTTTTTCATGCTTCATAAAAATGAAAAAGACAAAAAAATATACATATCCCAAAAAAGAGCGGGAACGGGACATTGTTTCCATATGTGATGGCAACAAGATTCAGTTGTGTCGCCCTTGAACAAAACACTCAAAAAATAAGTCTTTCCTCCATTGGGATGGGCTTTAGTTTGACTTAGGAGAGCCTTAACCTTGTTATTGAGTCAGTACTCCTCCGATTGGTTATCTCTTCTAATCATATGAAAAGTTTTCTTATGCCTCCTGCATGACAAACTTATACAAAGTTATCATATGATGCCATGTAGTCACAGTTGAGTCGTGCTTTTGTTCAAGGGAAGTAAACCTGCGTCGACCTCTCTGCAGTGTCTCTTGACCTATTTTTTAGTTGGCCATCCCTAGTTGTCAGAGTCATGTTCGTTATCACATCAACTATTTGGTCCTTTGCTTGTGCTGGTTTGAGAAGGTCTCCATTGACTTCTTACCAGCAGGTCTTGATCTTATCAACTAAGAAAAATTGCTCTGAGGGAAAATCTAGAGCCACACCTTGGCCCTATTTTCATTATTGATAGGTCACCTTGTGCTCAGCATCGATCAGTATCATGGGTCTTTGACTGAGTGGTTTCCCTTGTGTTCGACATTAGCTTTCATTATCACACATTGGGATTCGTGCAATGCCTTGGTTTCCATTTGACCCTATTGTTGGATTCCTCGCCTTTGTGATAGCTTTCATTATTGGTTAGTTCAGAGGGTTTCTATCGTGCACTAGCTACATCTTATGTACGTTGGAAATGTGCTTCGATTGGGTTACTACATCTTTATTTTTCTGATTCCTTCCACATTATTAGCCTACGGGTTACACTCACGCTAGATTGATGAAGGATGCCTTAATGCCTTCCTTCTAGTGGATCTTTTCCCATCGACTTCAGCTCATTGCTCTAGAACAGAGATTTGGAGTCCATTTGGAAGTACCTTAGGGTTTCCAGTCATTAGTGGTAGATTCCTTCTCGATCGATACTGGGAAAACACCATTGTCTCCTGATTGATAGATTATTCCATGTGTTCGACTACAACTCATTTATTCGCACTTGTTAGATTATACTGGGTACCTTAGCTCTCATCATCATTATCATTGAGTGGTCTCGCGTTTGTTAATAGTATACATCAATGACCAGTAACCCAACGATTTCTCACATGATCGACTTTAGATCACTTATTCCCATTATGTAGAAATGTACCACGGCGGTTGGTGAAGACCTCGGGTTTGCATCAACATTTCTTGGTTCACTTGTTAGTTTCTCCTGTTTCTGCTAGTTGACACCATCCACCTTATATGTTGCAGTTCCTTACAGCGACATCCTATATGTTGACACCCGAGTTGCAGTGTAGTACTATTTTTTCCACCATTTGACTTGGTACTTTTTGGATCAGTTTTGATGACTTCAGTGATCAGCTTCATACTTCAGCATCATTAATCAACTCTTTATATGTAATATTCAGACATGTACTTTCTTGGTTATGATCGGATGATCCATTATGTATCTTCAGTTCCTTTATACTTGTATGCATATTGGATCCGCTTGTGTACTTCACATGTGGACATGCTTTACTATCTCTGAGCATGGGTATGCATACCTCAGACAACAGTTTCTTTCTGATCTCTTTCACTGGCTTGGCAGGCTAAATTCTGGTGAACTCCTCCTCAGTCTCGGCATGATTTCTTCTATACACTTAATACATTTTAGCCATCATGTACCCCTTCTAACCTCATATATTAGGGGGAATCTATTATAGCACCATTTACCACTCTTGGTAGATCTGATGCTCTAGTTATGGCCTAGGGCAACCCTTCCTTCCAAACTTGGTCCAAAATCTAAAAACAATGTTTTATTTCCTATACGCTACTTTTCCCTGTGATAAAAGCATGTGCACACGGATCAGCGTATACCCAACCTACGTGCATGTGTTAAAACACTTAAAACTAATAAATTTCCTTAATTTTGGGCGAATTTCACGGTTTTTACCTATTACTCACCTCCTACAGCCCGTGGCCCAACTGATAAAAAAAAAAAAAAAAAAACTAATTTGGAGAAGTATAAATAAACCTCCTTGGGAAGGCCTTAAGGGAGAAGAAATGAGATATTGATGTTATAGTTGATTTATCCCTAATCGAATCTGACAAAATCCCTGTGCCCCCTGCACTCCCCAAAGCTTTAAGAAACCCATGTTTCCTCTTTTGAGATATCCTTCATTCTTCTTGAGATATCCTTGTGTATGATGATGGAGGAATATTGTTGAGGCCGGGAAAGGACGGATCCGGAGGACGGTTCCACTTGGAGCTGAAGGAAGACTCAGGTTGTAGTTTTCCACCTTTCTTGTAGCTTACATCAATAAAGAAATGTTGTTATGTTCCTGATATTAAAACGTTTTTATGCATTGATATATATTTTGACTTGTTTATGAATCTTATATCGATGCGTAATTGTTCATTCATTTATATGATCTAACGTACATATCATAAATATTATTTACGTTTCTACTGTTGCATATGCTTTGTTTGAATAATTTACATGTTTCAAAGGCATCAGGAGAAGCAAAGGGTTTGCACCCTGCAAGATCTACCCAAACGTAGGACCTCTAGGTAAGGACACTTCTTCCGAGTTCAGTAGAATAAGCATTTAGATTGTTTCTATGAGCATTTCTTGCTGTTGTTTTCCCTCCCCTCTATTGCGGCTTTCAACCCAAGACCCTAGGGTGTTCTCACCCGCAACACTCTTCCTAGTTTCTACCTGCATTGCTTCTTCATATCTTTCTGGTTCACCAAAATCAGTCAACAATATATAATATAGTGAAGGAGAGTATCGTTTAGGGGGTCTACTTATATTGGTAGATATTCTAACACCACTTTCAGGTATTTGAGGTGCCTGTTGTTGTTGTTGTTGTTGTTTTTGTTTTTGTTGTGGATTTTAATCATTATGATTTTCAGTCACCTTTACTTTTTATGTGATCTTGTCAAGCACTACGGATTCTTTGTTTTCATATCCTATTTATTTCCCTGCATTTGATCCTTATACAAGATTTTTTCATTGAATATCACAACTCTGCTCCTAATGATTTTGTGATTTTCATAATCATATAAGAGATAACCAAAAAATCATTTACACCATATCCAATGAAGGTACATTTATTTTATTTTGCCTCAAGCTTTGTTCTATTTTCTTTATTGATGTGTACAAACGCTTTACAACCCAAAATATTTTAAAATGAATAGTTTACCTTTTTACATGTACATGCCTCCTCTGAAATATTGCCCTCCAAGGAACTTAAAGACACTATGACTATTATATAAACAACAGTACCTACAACATCTGCCAAAAATTGCAAGGGAAATCCTACATGCAATCCCATGCACCTTGCACACTCCATGATTGTCCTATTCATCCTTTCTGACACACCATTTTCCTATGGTGTTCTTGGAATTGTCTTCTCTCTACAAATTCCATGCTCTGAACAGTAGTTATCAAACTCTTTGTTGTAGTATTCACCTCCATTGTCTAATCTCAGGCACTTCAACTTTTTTCATGTCTCATTCTCAACCAAAGGTCTTGAAAGTATCAAATACATTAAATTTATTTCGAATATAATAAATCCAGGTTTTCCTAGTTACATCATCAATAAAATTAACATAGTCGCAAGAACTACCGAGAGATGATATCTGAGAAGGTCCCCATACATCTCTATGCACAAGCTCTATTTTTTCACTCTTATTTTCCTTCCCAACTCTAATAAATCAACTCTCTTTTGTTTTCCATAAACACAATTTTCACAGAAATCCAAATCAACATCATTCAAACCTGGAAACAAATTTCTTGAGTGAACAATTTGCGTCCCCTTCTCACTCATGTGCATGATCCTATGATTCTAGAGTGTTGTATTTTCTCATATGGAGGTTAAAGCATTAGCATAATTAGAAATATTATTGCATAAATACATTGTTCCAACCTTTTCTCCTTTTTTAACTACCAAGGCTCCTTTATTGACTTTCCTGGTTTTGTCTGTAAAAGTAGTTGCACAACCTTCACCTCCCAACTGCCTTGTTGAAATTAGATTTTTATTTAGATCTAGAACATGCCTTACCTCCTTTAAATAACCATTGGTTTCTATTTTGTTTCTTTATAAAAACCTTACCCATTACAATGATTTTACAGGGTTTATCATCACCTAGACGAACTTGTCCAAAATCTCCTTGAACATAGTTATGAAAATGTTTCATATCAAGTGTGGCATGGAATGAGGGCCCTGAATCTACCACCCATGTATCAATAATATTCTCTAATGAAAGAATCAAAGAATATTGCAACACAACACTTATCACATTCGCTTCATGATTGTTCTATTGTTTTACAACTCCTTCTTTTCCCTTCCGAGATTTAGATTATTTCTTCAGGTGTCTTTTCTTCCCACATTTCCAGCACACTATCCCTGATCTGGATTTGGATCTTCCTTTTCTTGACTTACTACGATTTCCTGTGCTCCTTCCTCTTTCCATTTTTCATCCCCTAGTCTCTACAGTCAAAGCATTACCTGATGTCTCATCGGATATTTTTCGTCGCATTTCCTCGCTAAGTATGGCACCAACAACGTTATCAAATTTTAAAGTACTAGATCTAGAGACAAAGTTACTAATAGTCATAACTAGGCCATTCCTACTTTCTAGAAATGAGCACAAAAATAACAGAGACCTAACTTCATCATAAAAAATTACCCCTACAGAACTTAACTGACTAGTAACCCTGTTAAATTCATTTAAATGATCAGCAACAGATCCACCTTCTGACATCGTCATATTAAATAGAAGCTTCATAAGAAATACCTTATTTGAGAATGATGTTTTTTCATATAGTTTGGCCAATGTTGTCATTAAACTTTTTGTTTTAATTTCCTTTGAAATGTTGAATGCCACCGACACTACGAAACATAGTTGTATTGCTCCTAGTGCCTTTCTGTCAAGAATCTCCCATTCTACATTCGTCATACTCATCAGCTTCTTTGATTTTCCACTCAATGGTAGGTACATATATTTCTGATAGAGATAATATCCCATTTTTATATTCCATAGCTATTAGTTTTGGGCGTTAAATGTTTTGACCCTAAACCTACCATCTTTTGCCATTGCTCCCACTCAAACCACAAACCCTTCCTTCCTGGGCATTTATCAGTCAAATAAACCTTTGGCTCAGATACCAGTTATTAGAAATTAATTAACGGAGTAATGAAATACAAAAAATATTATAGAAACACAAACACATAATAGCTTAAAACAAGAAAGACACAGATATACATCCTTCACCCAATTTGGGCTACGTCCACCAAGAAACGGCTAGTCCTTCCTTTTATATTATCCATTAAAATGAAGAGATACAACCCACAACAAATCCATTGTAATTTCCTCTTCGCTCTCACATAGTCTCCTCTCTCTTTCTCACTCAGAATAATAAATAACAACCGCAATACAATTCCCTCATATAAACTAAGTGTTTCCTTCCAGGGAAAAAAAAACCCTAAATTAATATAACTTCTACCGTCAGAGCATTCGCCTGATGAACAATGCATATTGGCATTGCCGCCCCATTAGGAACAAGGATCCAACGCAGCTAAAAGAAAAAACTAGTGAACAATCAGGAAGATATCATGCTCCATGGCCGGTAATCTCCCACTTGTATATTGATTATATAAACTCCATCGTTGCTTCACTTTCTAGACAATAACTCCTCTTGGACCTAGTTGTTTCTCATCTTCATCATCATACTTGAAGACCAATTGAAACTAGCATAATCTCAGTATCTCCCCGGTTATAAATTTTGTTAACGTATCTGCAGGATTCTGGCTAGAGTGTATCATTTCCAGCTTCAACTATCCATCTTCCAACACTCACCATATGAAATAGTACTTGTGTCGTATACGTTTAGTCTTGGAATGAAAAGTTGAGTTCTTTGCAAGATGAATGCCACTCTGGATGTCACTGTATAACCTACCCATCTCCTGCTTCTTGCTCAATTCATCCATAAACTTTTGTAACCAAATCATTTCTTTACTAGCCTCTGTAGCAGTAACATACTCTATTTTTTTTTATGAAAGTACAACAATGTTTTGCAATTTTAAAATCCAACTGACAATTGTTCCACTTATAGCGAACACATACCTTGTGGTGCTCCTCTTGTTATCTCTATCACCTGCCATATATGCATCAACATGTCCCTATAGAGCAATGTTTGAACAACCAAAGCATAGTGATTGTTTGGTGGTACCTCTGAAATACCTGAGAATCCACTTTACTACCATCCAATGCTCTTTTCCTGTATTGTTCATATACCTGCTTCCAACTCCCACTACATATGCAATATCAGGCCTTGTGCAAACCATTGCATGCATTAAGCTTCCAATTGTTGATGCATATGGAACTTTACACATATAATCCATCTCTTCCTGAGTCTTGGGACACATCTCATTACTTGGTTTGAAATGGATAACCAAAGGTGTACTAACTGGTTTGCATTCTGCATATTAAATCTCTCCAACACCTTTTCTATGTACTCACTCTAAGACAATGTTAATTTGCAATTTTTCTTGTCTCTAGTTTTTTTTTTTTTGACAAAAACGGTTAGATGATGTATTAATTCTCGGCAGAAATGCCTCGTTTCAGGTTACAATAAATAGGCATAACTCAGTTTTCTCTTCGGATAGGAACCAGATGGTTTCCCCCCTAGTGAGTCTACGAATTCTTTGGACTGTCATACGATTGATCTTCTCTATCTTTCCTGATTTACATAAGCAAACAAATTGCTCCAATAAAAGATAGTAAAACATTTTAAGCTAATAGTCAAGGGATGGGATCCCAGCCTTCGTCTTCATTTCTTAGTAGGATTCTGTGTGGAAGGAGAGCCGCTTTGTTGGCTTCAGCATCAGCTTCTTTATTGTTGTCTCTCTTTACATGAAGGAATTCCAGATTCTGAAAGGAGTTTATAAGAGTTATAATTCTGTTCATCAATCTTGAGAGCCTTAGATTTGTAGGGAGGGAGTTGTCTACAATGATCTTTATGATGGATTGTGAATCCCCAAAAATAATTGCATGTTTGATACCCAGGGAAATGAGCTATTTGAGACCCTGAAAGAGAGCCAATGCTTTGGCTTGGATGCTTGTATTGAAGCCCACTCCCTAGGCAAATCTTAGTTCAGTTCTGCTCTCTGCACTTTTGATTACTCCACCTGCACCAGATATACCAGGATTACCTTTTGCTACCTCGTCAAAAAAGAGAGTGTATCTTTCCTTCTTGCTGCAAAACTCAGAGAATTCTACAGCCTCAAGTCGAATTTGCCATTTTTTTAGGAGAGGAGGATGTCTGATAATATCAGTGAAATTGAGGTTAAGGTAAGCACCCCATACAGCTTCTTGGCCGCTTAAATCTGCCCTGTCAAGCTGATCACCCAAACAGTCTCTTAGATGGCATTTGATTTTTTTCCATATGATCTTGAGGTCACTTTTTTTGTCTCTGAAAATTCGTTGGTTTCTTTCCATCCATATATGCCAGCAGATGAGTTTAGGGAGGACGAGCCAGGCTTCTTTGATGTGGACGTTCTGGGGGGAGCCGCCTGGATACCTTGACTTCCAATTTGCAAACAAGTCTACGCAGCAATTTGGCAAGGCAAAGTCAACATTCCACAGTTTTAAAGCCTCGGTCCAAAGATCAGAAGAGAACTTGCATCAGAGCATAAGGTGGGGGGCGTTTTCCTCATCAACCTCACATAACGAGCAGCGAGATGGCCCGCTGTATCCTCTTCTACGCAGCCTGTCATCTATCAATATTTTTTGATGGCATAAGAGCCAACTGAATACGTAAATTTTTGGAATTGAAGTCCGCGACCATATCCCTTGCCAAGGCTTTGGATCAGGGGGGACGTGAGGTCGAAGGGAGAGGATATTATAACCTTGCACAACTGTGTAGTGTCTAGATGAAGGACCCCATCCCCTGATGTCAGGCTTCCTGGAGTTCAATGGCGCTTTGCCTGCTAAGAGGGAGCGGAGGGAGACGAGATCGCTGGAGAGGTTGTGAGGAACCTCGATATTAATCCAGTTCTACCATTTGCCATTTTCCCATTGAGAGATATCCCATAATGTTTTAAGGCCCGCTCTGTCCATCCATTCTCTCAACATAAGCAGAGAGCGATCTGCAGAGAGGGGTTCACTATCCATGATGCGGTCATCCTAAATGTTGATGCGCTTACCATTTCCAGGAATCCATTGCGCGTGAAGATTGATCAAGGGGGCCACTTTGATGCAAAATTTGTGGACCAACGTTCCAATTTTTGGTTTGGGTTTGTCAAGGCAACGGGTTCTCTGTCCACCGAAATATTTTCTCCACATCGCAACCTGAGCCCAACCTGGCTTTGGAGCAATAATCCTCCACAGAAGCTTTGCGCCCAAAGCAATGTTTTGCTTGCTGAAATTCTTGAAATTGAGGCCTCCTTCCATTCTGGGCAGGGAGACTGTGTCCCAGTTTATAAGGGGAATTTTTTTCTCATTAGCTTTCCCACCTTTCTAGAAGAAGTTCCTGATATAATCCTCCATTTTTCTCATAATACCTACAGGTTCCATCATGACTACAGCTTGGTAAATGGGAAGGTTGTTCAAGACAGCTTTGACCAGCACTGTCTTTCCAGCTAGATTGAACCAATTAAATCCCCAGGTGTGAATTTTAAGCTTAATTTTTTCCAATAACAGCATCCAATCTTTGCTGAGGGCCCTTTTTTGGAAAATAGGGAGCCCCAAATATTTGAAAGAGGTCCTAGAAGTGGAGGCTGCGAAACCAAAACAGTTGGAGATAACTTGGAGGAATCTGGGAGAAGAATTCCAACAGTAAATGTGACATTTGCCTTTGTTAATTCTACTTCCCGAGCCTTCACAGTAAGCATCCAGCACTTCTTTGAAATGATTAGCCATGGTCAAGGAGGCAGCACCCAGCAGAAGAGAATCATCCGCAAATAGGGCATGATTTATATTTTTTACACCTCTTGCAATGCTCAGCCCCATTATTTCTTGGTCATTCTGCCTTTTGATTAGTAGGAAACTTAGGACAGAAGATTGGAGGACAAAGAGCAAGGGGGAGAGGGGGCACCCTTGTCTCAGCCCTCTAGTGGCTTTAAAAAAGTCAGTTGCCCTCCCATTTACCAAAGGGGCAATCCAGGTCTCACTGATACAAGCTTTGATCCAATTGATGAATTTGAGTCCAAAGCGAAATTTGTGGAGGACCTCGAATAGGAATCTGTGTCTTACCCTGTCAAAGGCACTTTCAAGGTCTAGTTTAATAACCATTCCTTTCTCTTTCCGGTTCAGGCTTGAATAAATTGCCTCCTGGACCATAATATAATTGTCAACTATCTGCCTTCCCTGGATGAAGCCTCCCTGATTCTCGGGGATGATGTCAGGAAGAATGGTTTTTAATCTGTTTGTAATTACTTTTGTTATCAACTTATAGCCTATATTGCAGAGGGAGATAGGGCGAAATCTGGAGAAAGAGTTGGCACCTTTTTCCTTAGGAATGAGGGCCAGGAAATCCGAGTTGGCACTTTCCCCAATTTTCTAACATGCTTGAGATTTCCTCACCATTCTGCATAAGTCTTTTTCCACTATCTGCCAACAGTTCTGCAAGAATCTAACTGTGAAGCCATCCGGCCCTGGGGCCTTATCTGGCTCCATTGCAAAGAGAGCGATTTTTATTTCATTGCTGGTGACTTCTGCTTCCAAAAACTGCTTCTGTCTGGTAGTGATCAGAGAAGGTACCTCGTCCATAGAGTTTAATGCAAACCCCTGTCCCTCTTCTTCATTGTACAGCTTTTTGAAATGGAGGTAGGCAGCCTTTTTTATACTTTGCATGTCTTTGTGACTTGTATTCTCTTCCTTGATTTTTGAGATGGAGTTGAAACTTTTTCGGGCTTGGGCTTGCTTGTGGAAGAAGGAGGAGTTTCTATCTCCAGCCTTGAGCCAAAGCCTACGGGATTTGATCCTCCAGTACTCTTCCTCGGCCATACTTGCCTTTAGAAATTTTCCTTGTAGCTCGGCTTCCTTATCTAGAGTTTCTTTTGTGATTTCTTCATTTTCCGACTTCATATGGTGAATCTCAAGGCATTCTTGGATCATTTTCCTTTCCACTGCCGGTTTAGGAAGGGATTTGACCCATGATTTCAAAGCAGCTTTCACTCTCCTGAGCTTTTCCTCCGATACAAAGAAGGAAGAACCATTGACTGGTTGCTTCCAAGTATCTTTTACTAGTTGCATGAAGGTCTATTCTTTAACCCAGAGGGGGCTGAATTTAAATGGAATGGGGCCTTGATTCATGTGTGCCAGTAGATCGAGCTTGATGGGTCTGTGGTCAAATACACTGCATGGAAGAATATGCATTCTAGAATCTAATCCAAGGAGAAGAAAAGAACTTTGAACAAGAAAACGATCTAACCTTGCAGCGATGTGTCCCGGGCCGAGTCTTTTGTTGGACCAGGTGTATTTACCCGACAAGGTTTTTATGTCAATCAGGTCCCAGTCCTGAAGCAGGTCCTCAACCCATTCTCGCGTCGGATCCCTTACATTGCTTCCTCCATGCTTTTCAGCCAGAGAGATGGTTAGATTAAGGTCCCCTGCGATGATGACATTCTTTAAATCTTCCGAATCTACCATATTTCTGATGGAATCCCAACATCTCTTTTTCTCACCTGCGCTGGTTGGAACATACACATTGAAGAGGCAGAAGGTCTCATTTGAATCCATGTGTTGTAGCTTGGTGAGCAGCCAATGGGTGTCGGTGACACCTTTGATCTTTGTAACTTTATTTGCATTCCAAAGGGTGCCTAGTCCTCTTGACACACCCCGGGCTGAAACAGCTTGCCCTTCACTTCTTTTCCACAGATTTCTGACTGTATGGAGGAAGGACTTATCCTCCATTTTAATCTCCTAGATGAGGAGTATATCAGGAGATTCAGTTCTTATTAGGCTTTTGACGACTTCTTCTTTTGTTCTGCTCCCCATACCCCTACAGTTCCAGGAGACAATCTTCATCACTTATTTTTTGAGTGGGGAGCTCCTTTAGAGCTCTAGTACTGGTTCCTGGTCATCTTCGGAGTTTTTGCCAAGAGTTTCTCGAGGGTTGGTTGGCTTCCTTGTAGTTTATCTTTATAAGTCTCCTGTTCTCTTTTCTCACGAGCTGATTTTCGGCCTCTCAATGATCTTCTAGCTGATGTGTGTGAATCCCTTATTTCACCTTCCTCTTCTAAATCCTTTGATCCTTGCTCTTCCTCGGCCTCTTCTGAGGGTATCTCTTTCTGCTTGTCTGAGTTAGGTTCTGCTTGCTTTGATCTCGAGGGGACCTCCATGTGGGGCGATGCTTCATTCTGAATCTCTTCTTCTTGAGGGTCTTCCATTGTTGAGCTTAACAGCGTGTACTTGTTACCTTATTCTTCCATGGGGGAAGCTTGAGTCCCAGGGCCTGGCTGCGGGGCTTTACCATTTTTATTTCCAGTTCTAGGGTTTTTATGAGCGTTTTTGGTCCTTTTGACCTGTGTCCATCCTTCCTCCTTTTTTTTCTCCCCTTCACTGTTCTTTGGGCAGCCACGAGCAAAGTGACCATAGACATGGCATTTTCTGCACTTAAACGGAAGCTGCTCATAATCCAACTTTTGAAGATGCACCCAATTTCCAGCCTTTATCTTTATTGCCTCAGGAAATCACACCTCAAGATCCACTTCAACGCAAATTCGAGCGCAATAAAATTGATCTTTGTTGTTGGCACGATCTATAAACTTTCCCAATGTATTCCCAATGTGTTTGAGGGACTCCCAGTTCTAGCAGTGCATTGGCAAGTTGGGCAATCTAACCCACACTGGGACGGCTGTGGGAACGTTGACTGCTGGATCAAAGTCAGGTGTCTTGAGGACCCATGAAATAGGGCCCATTACAGAATATCAGTTCCTTGTCCTCCTTTTCAGTGAATTCAAAGAGGAAGAAACCCTTCCCTAGAAAGTATGAAGTGACTCTGCTGTTGATCAGTGGTGCCCAGTTCCTAGCTACCCAACTCTCCGTGGTTTTGGGGGAGGGCCAGAGTCCAGTGAACTGCCCAACCAAAGCTCTCTCTGCCAATGAGAGGGCGACCTGAATCGACCCCTCAGGAGGGAGCTCAATCTCAGGAATGTCATCTAGACGCTTGACAAACTTCGCGGCTTCAGTTGCTTTCTTCCTTGGGAGAGATTCCATCAATTTTGTGAACGCCTATGCATAAAAATGGTGAGGCGATGACGGTTCCATTTCACTGGCAACTTAGCTCAGACGGGGCGAGCTTGCCCAGGCTTCAGCTCTCATAGTCCTCGATCCAACCCAGAGGAAAAGAGGGATATCGCACAGGTTGGGGGGATAACTCGGGGAGGCAGCGTCAGAAAGGAAGAGAGACACCGCGCAGAGTCAGATCCGTGCAGGGAGCCACCAAGGCGGCCACAGGGCCGAGGCAAGACTCGAGCGTAGCAGGAGCAGCGCTAGGTCTCAGCGCTTTGATTTTTCTTGTCTCTAGTTATTCTCATACCAAGGATTTGTTTTGTAGCACCCAAGTCCTTCATTGCAAATGAATTTTCCAATTTTCCTTTGAGCCCATTTATTTCCTACATGTTAGTCCCTACAACAAGTCTTTCATCTACATATAATAACAATATAATATAGCTGCCATCATTTTGTTTTTAAAGATAAACATAATGATCAGAGTGGCATCTAGTATAACCTTGTTCATACATAAACCTATCAAATTTTAGATACCACTGCCTTGGAGCCTATTTTAAGACATACAAGCTCTTCTTCAATTTGCACACTAACTTTTCCTTCCCTTTGACCTTGTACCCTTGTGGTTGTTTCATATATATTTCTTCCTCCAAATCCCCATGGAGAAAGGTTCTATTTACATCTAACTTCTCAAGATGCAATCGACTGTTGCCACTAGACTTAAAATATTTCTGATTCATATCATTTTAACGACATGAGAAAAAATTTCATCAATGTCTATACCTTTCTTTTGTGCAATCCCCTTCACCACAAGTCTAGCCTTATACCTCTGTTTACCTAAATATTCTTCCTTCAACCTGTAAACCCATTTATTCTACAATGTTGTTTTCCAGTAGGCATCTTGACTAAGTCCCAAGTTTGGTTATGCATCAAGGAGTCCATCTCTTCTTCCATGGATTATTCCCACTTCTTCCTAGTTTCTACCTACATTACTTCTTCATATCTTTCCGGTTCACCAGAATCAGTCAAGAATACATAATATAATGAAGGAGAGTATCATTGAGGGGGTCTATTTATCCTGGTAGATCTCCTAACACCATTTTCAAGTGTTTGAGGTGCCTTTTGCTATCGTGGTTGTTGTTTTGGTTGTGATTGTTGATCATTATGATTTTCAGGCACCTCTACTTTTTATGTGATCTCATCAAGCATGGCTTATTCTTTGGTTTCATTTTCCTGTTTCTTTCCCTGCATTTGATCCTTATATAATACATTTTCATTGAATATGACATCTCTGCTCCTAATGATTTTGTGATTTTCATAATCATATAAGTGATAACCAAAATCATTTACATTGTATCCAATAAAAGTAATTTCTTTGATTTTGCCTCAAGATTTCTTCTATTTTCTTTATTGATGTGGACAAAGGCTTCACAACTGAAAGTCCTTAAAAATGAATAGTTTACCTCTTTACTTGTCCATGCCTCCTCCAGAATACTTCCATCCAAGGAAATTGAAGGCCCTTTGTTTATGAGATAAACAATAGTATTTATAGCATATGTCCAAAATTTCAAGGGAAATCCTGCACACAATCTCTTCCACTTGCACGCCCCATGATTGTCTTGTTCATCCTTTCTGACACACTATTTTCTTGTGGTGTTCCTAGAATTGTCTTCTCTCTGTGAATTCCATGCTCTGAACAGTGTTTATCAAACTCTTTGTTGCAGTATTCATCTCCATTGTCTGATGTGAGACACTTCAACATATTTCTTGTCTCATTCTCAACCAAATATTTACATTTCTCGAAAGTATGAAATACATCGTATTTATTCCTAATACAATAAATTCAAGTTTTCCTAGTTGCATCATCAATAAAAATAACATAAGATCGAGAGCCACCACCAAGAGATGATACCTAAGCATGTCCCCATACATTTGTATGCATAAGCTCTAATTTTTCACTCTTCTTTTCCTTCCCAACTCTAATAAATCTGAATCTCTTATGTTTTCAATAAATACAATCTTCACAAAAATCCAAATCAACATGCTTCAAACCTCAAAACAAATTTCTTGAGTGAAGACTATGCATCCCCTTCTTACTCATGTGCCCAAGCCTATGATGCAAGAGTGTTGTATTTCCTCCTAGTGAGTTTAAAGCATTAACATAATTAGAAATATTATTTCATAAATATAATGTACAAACCTTTTCTCATTTTCTTATTACTGGGACTCCTTTAGTGAGCTTCCAAGTTTTGTTTGTAAAAGTAGTTACACAGACTTCACCTTCCAACTGCACTGTTGAAATTAGATTTTGCTTCAAATATGGAAGATGCCTTACCTCCTTCAATAGCCATTGGTTTTGATTCTATTGCTTTATAAAAACCTGACCCATTCCAATGATTTTTTAGGGTTTATCATCACCCGGATGAATTTTTCCAAAATCTCCTTGAACATCGTCATGAAAATGTTTCCTATCATGTGTGGCATGGAATGAGGCCCCTGAATATACCACACAAGCATCAATAATATTCTCTAATAAAATAATAAAATCATCTTGCAACACATCATCTGTCCCATTCGCTTAATTATTGTTCTCTTGTTGTCCATCTCCTTCATTTCCCTTTCGAGATTTACAGTTTTTCTTTAGGTGTCCTTTCTTCCTACAATTCCAACACACTATCCCTGATCTAGATTTGGATCTTCCTTTTCTTGACTTACTGTGATTTATTCTGCTCCTTCCACTTTCCATTTTTATTCCCCTAGTCTTTGTTGTCAAAGGATTACCTGGTGTCTCATCAGATCTTTTCCATCGCATTTCCTCGCTAAGGATGGCACCAACAACATCATCAAACTTTAAAGTACTAGATCAATAGATAGTGTTACTAATGGCCATAACTAGGCCATTCCATCTTTCTGGAAATGAGCACATAAATAACAAAGCCCTGACTTCATCATCAAAATTTAACCCTACAAAACTTAACTGACTGGTAACCGTGTTAAATTCATTTAAATGATCAACAAGAGACCCACCTTCTAACCTCTTCGTATTAAATAGACGCTTCATAAGAAATACCTTATTTGGGGCCGAGGGTTTTTCATATAGTCTGGCCAATGCCATCAGTAATCCTTCTATTATCGTTTCCTTTGAAATTTCAAGTGCCACCGACACTACCAGAAAAAACCGTATTGTTCATAGTGCCTTTATGTCGAGAATCTCCCATTTTGCGTATGTCATACTCATCGACTTCTTTGATTTTCCGCTCAACGCTAGGTACATATCTTTCTTATACAAATAATCTTCTATCTTCGTCTTCCACAACTAGTAGTTTTTGCCATTAAATTTCTCAACCCTAAACTTAAAATCTTCTGCCATTGCTCCCACTCAAACCACAAATCCTTCTCTCCTACGAGTTTATTATCCAAATAAACCTTCGGCTCTGATACTAGTTGTTAGAAATTAATCAACAGGGCAATGAAATACACAAAAAAATTATGGAAACACAAATACAGAAATTCATAAAACAAGACACATAACTACATGGTTCACCCAATTTGAGATACGTCCATGGAGAAACAACCAGACTTTCCTTTTATATTATCCAACAAAATGAAGAGATACAACCTACAACATATTCGTTGTAATTTTCTCTTCGCTCTCACACGATATCCTCTCTCTTTATCCCTCAGAATAGTAATACAAAACCGCAATACAATTCCCTCATATAAACTTAGGGTTTCCATCTAAGGGAAAAAACCCTAACTTAACATAACTTCTATCATCAAATCATCCACCTAATGAATAGCCCAAATTGGCCACAAAATTACAATATTTTATTGTGACAAATTTTCATATATTTTTATCTTCGGGGGCACTACCCCCCTCCCCCTAGACCCCCCTAGCAGTGATTAAATGGGCAGCGTTGCCTCCCCATTAGGAACAGCAATCCAATGCAGCTGAAACAAAAAACCTTTGAACAATTAGGAAGATAATTAGGCTCCACACCCAACAATCTCCCACATGGAGATTGATTATATAAACTCCATCGTTGCTTCACTTATTGGAAAATTACTCCACTTAGATCTGGTTGTTTCTAATCTTCACCATCATACTTGAAGACCAATTGAAACTGATCAGAATCTCAATTTCTCCCTCATTACAACTTTTGTTAACATATCTGCAAGTTTCTGGCTAGTGTGTATCTTTTCCAACTTCAGTTGTCCATCTTCTAACACTGACCATATGAAATGATACTTGAGCTATATATGTTTAGTCTTGGAATGAAATGTTGAGTTCTTTGTAAGATGAATGGCACTATGGTTGTCACTGTAAAACCTTCCCATATCCTGCTTCTTGCCAAATTCATCCATAAACCTTTGTAACCAAATCATTTCTTTACTAGCCTCTGTAGCCGCAACATAGTCTACTTCCATTGTTGAAAGTGAAAAAATGTTTCGCAATTTTGAAACCCAACTAACAATTGTTCCACCTACAGTAAAAGCATACCCTTTGGTTCTCCTCCTGTTATCTTTATCACCTGCCATATGTGCATCAACATATCCTTGTAGCGCAATGCTTAAACCAGCAAAGCTTAATGCTTGTTTTGTGGTACCTCTCAAATACTTGAGAATCCACTTTACTACCATCTAATTCTCTCTTCCTTGATTAGTCATATACCTGCTTACAACTCCCACTACATGTGCAATACTAGGCCTTGTGCAGACCATTGCATACATTAAGCTTCCAACTATTGATGCATATGGAACCTTACACATATAATCCATATCTTTTTTAGTCTTGGGACACATCTCCTTCCTTAGTTTGAAATGGATAGCCAAAGTTGTATTAATTGGTTTTTCATTCTGCATATTAAATCTTTCCAACACATTTTTTATGTACTCACTCTGAGACAATGCTAATTTGTGATTTTTCCTATCTCTAGTTATTCTCATACCAAGGATTTGTTTTGCAACACCCAAATCCTTCATTTCAAATGAATTTGCCAATTTTCCTTTGAGCACATTTATTTCCTTCATGTTAGACCCTGCAACAAGCATGTCATCTACATACAATAACAATATAATATAGCTACCATCATTTTTCTTTTAAGATAAACACAATGGTCAGAGTGACATCTAGTAGAACCTTGTTCAAACATAAACCTGTCAAATTTTAGATACAGCTATCTTGGAGCCTATTTTAAGCCAAAGAATCTCTTCTTCAATTTGCACACTAGCTTCTTCGTCCCTTTGACCTCATACCCTTGTGGTTGTTGCATATATACTTCTTCCTCCAAATCCCCGTGGAGAAAGGTTTTCTTTATATCTAACTGCTCAAGATGAAAATCTTCTGGTGCCACTAGACTTAAAATAGTTCTGATTGAATTCATTTTAAAAACAAGAGAAAAATTTGCATCAAAATCTATACCTTTCTTTTGTGCGAACCTGTTGACCACAAGTCTATCCTTATACCTTTGTTTACCTCCATCTTCTTTCTTCAACCTATAAACCAATTTATTCTGCAATGTTGTTTTACCTACAGGCAACTTGACTAAGTCACAAGTCTAGTTATGCATCAAGGAATCCATCTCTTATTCCATGGCTTGCTCCCACTTCTTCTTGGTTTCTACTTGCATTTATTCTTCATATCTTTCTAGTTCACCAGAATCAGTCAACAATACATAATATACTGAAGGGGAGTATTGTTCAGGGGGTCTACTTATCTTGGTAGATCTTCTAACACCATTTTCATGTGTTTGAGGTGTCTGTTGCTATTGTGATTGTTGTTATTGTTATGGTTTCTTGTTTCTTTCCATGCATTTGATCCTTATACAATACCTTTTCATTGAATATGACATCTTTGCTCCTAATGATTTTGTGATTTTCAAAATGATATAAGCGATAACCAAAATTATTTAAGACCATATACAATAAAGATACATTTCTTAGATTTTGCCTCAAACTTTGTTCTATTTCCTTTATTGATGTGGACAAAGGCTTCACAACTAAAAGTCTTTAAAAATGAATCGTTTACCTTTTTACCTATCCATGCCTCCTCTGGAATACTGCCTTCCAAGGAACTTGAAGACCCTGTGTTTATTAGATAAACAACAATATCTACAACATCTGCCAAAAATTGCAAGGACAATATTGCATGCAATCTCATGCACCGCCCCATGATTGTCTTATTCATCCTTTCTGACACTCCATTTTCCTATGATATTCCTAGAACTGTGTTCTCTCTAAGAAATTCCATGCTCTGAACAATAGTTATCAAACTCTTTGCTACAGTATTAACCTCAACCTCCATTGTCTAATATGAGACACTTCAACTTCTTTCCTTCCTCATTCTCCACTAAATCTTTCCATTTCTTGAAAGGATCAAATACATCAGATTTATTTGAAATGCAATAAATCCACTTTTAGAGCCACCGAGATATGATACCCAAGCGGGTCCCCATATATTTGTATGCACAAGCTCTAATTTTTGGCTCTTGTTTTCCTTCCCAACACTAATAAATCTAACTCTCTTTCGCTTTTTTGTAAACACAAATTTCTTATAAATCCAAATCAACAGGCTTCAAACCTAGTAACAGATTTCTTAAGTGAAGAATTTGCATCCCCTTCTCACTCATGTGCCCAAGCCTATGATGCTAGAGTGTTGTATTTGCTCCTGTGGAGGTTAAACCATTAATAAAATTAGAAATACTTTTGCATAAATACAATGTACCAACCTGTTCTCCTTTTTCTTGAATGAAGAATTTGCATCCCCTTCTCACTCATGTGCCCAAGCCTATCATGCTAGAGTGTTGTATTTGCTCCTGTGGAGGTTAAAGCATTAATAGAATTAGAAATACTATTCCATAAATACAATGTACCAACATTTTCTCATTTTTATATTACCAAGGATCCTTTAGTGACCTTTTAGGTTTTGTCTGTAAAAGTAGTTACATAGCCTTCACCTCTAAACTGCCCTGTTGAAATTATATTTTTCTTAAGATCTGGAACATGTCTTATCTCCTTCAATAGCCATTATAAAAACCTTAATCATTCCATTGATTTTGCAGGGATTATCATCACCCAGACGAACTTGTCCAAAATCTCCTTGAACATAGTCATGAAAATGTTTCTTATCAGGTGTGGCATGGAATGAAGCCCCTGAATCTACCACCCAAGCATCAAAAATATTCTCTAATGAAAGAATCAAAGCATCTTGTAGCACATCACTTGTCACATTCGCTTCATGAATGCTCTCTTGTTGTCCATATTCTTCTTTTCCCTTCCGAGATTTACATTCTTTCTTCAGGTATCCTTTATTCCCACATTTCTAGTACACTCTCCCTGATCTGGATTTGGATCTCCCTTTTCTTGACTTACTGTGATTTCACAGGTTCCTTCCTCTTTCCATTTTTCTTCCCCTAGTCTATGTTGTCAAAGCATTACTTGATGTCTCACCAGAGCTTTTCTGATGTGTTTCCCTGCTAAGGATGGCACCAACAACATCATCAAAATTGAAAGTACTAGATACAGAGACAAAGTTGCTAATAGCCATAACCAAGAAATTCCAACTTTCTGGCAATGAGCGCACAAATAATAGAGCCCTAAATTCATCATCAAAATCTACCCCAAAAGAACTTAACTGACTGACAACCATGTTACATTCATTTAAATGATCAGCAACATATCCACCTTCTAACATCTTCATATTAAATAAACGCTTCATAAGAAATACTTTATTTGAGGTCAAGGGTTTTTCATGTAGTTTCGCCAATGTCGTCATTAAACTTTTTGTTCTCGTTTCCTTTGAAATGTTGATTTCCACCAACACTGCTAGACACAACCATATTATTCCTAGTGTCTTTCTGTCGAGAATATCCCATTTTGCGTCTGCCATACTTGTCAGATTCTTTGATTTTATACTCAATGGTAGGTATAGATCTTTCTGGTACATATAATATTCCATTTGCATCTTCCACGACTAGTATATTTAGCCTAAACCTACCATCTTCCGCCATTTCTCCCACTCGAACCATGAACCCTTCTCTTTTGCAAGTTTATTAGCGAAATAAACCTTCGACTCTGATACCGGTTGTTAGGAATTAATTAATGAAGCAATGAAATACACAAAATATTATAGAAAATTAAATATATACACACATAAAACAAGAGAGACACATATATACGTGGTTCACCCAATTTGGGCTACATTCACAGAGAAACAGCCAGTCCTTCCTTTTATATTATCCAACAAAATGAAGAGATACAACCTACAGCAGATCCATTATAATTTCCTCTTCACTCTCATGAAGTCTCCTCTCTCTTTCTCACTCAGAATAATAATACACAATCGCAATAAAAATCCCTCATATAAATTGGTGGTTTCCTTCTAGGGAAAAAAACCCTAAATTAACATAACTTCTACTGTCATATCATATGCCTAATGGATGACATAGATTGGCTACGACATTACAATATTTTACAAGGCAATTTTTCATTTTTTTTAACTTTGGGGGTGTTGCCCCCCTAGACCCCCATGGTGGCGATGAAATGGGTGGCATTGTCACCCCATTAGATAGGGATCCAACGCAGTTGAAACAAAAAATTTCTTAACAATCAGGAAGATAATCAGGCTCCACACCCAAAATTCTCCCAAATCGAAATTGATTATATAAACTCCATCATTTCTTCACTTGTTGGACAATGACTCCACTTGGACTTGGTCATTTCTCCCTAGTTATAACTTTTGTTAATAAATCTACAGGATTCTGGCTAGTCTGTATGTTTTCCAGCTTCAATTGTCCATCTTCCAACACTGATCGTATGAAATGGTACTTGAGTTGTATATGTTTAGTCTTGGAATGAAATGATGAGTTCTTTGCAATATGAATGGCACTCTATTTTTCATTGTATAACATGCCCATCTCCTACTTCCTTCACAATTCATCCATAAACCTTTGTAACCAAATCATTTCTTTACTAGCATTTGTAGCATAAACATACTCTACTTTCGTTGTTGAAAGTGCAACGATGTTTTGCAATTTTGTAACTCAACTGGCAGTTGTTCCACCTACAGTAAAAACATACCTTGTGGTGCTCCTCCTGTTATCTCTAACACCTACCATATCTGCATCAACATATCCCTATAACGCAATGTTTGAACCACCAAAGCGTAATTCTTTTTTTGTGGTACCTTTCAAATGCCTGAGAATATACTTTACTGTCATCCAATGCTCTCTTCCTAGATTGTTCATATATCTGGTCACAACTCCCACTCCATGTGCAATATTTTTCCTTGTGCAAACCATTGCATACATTAAGATTCCAACTGCTAATGCATATGGAACTTTACACATATAATCCATCTCTTCCTGAGTCTTGGGACACATCTCCTTCCTTAGTTTGAAATGGTTAGCCAAAGGTGTACTAACTAGTTTTGCATTCTGCATATTAAATATTCCCAACACATTTTCTATGTACTCACTCTAAGACAATGTTAATTTGCAATTTTTCTTGTCTCTAGTTATTCACATACCATGGATTTGTTTTGCAGCACGGAAATCCTTCATTGCAAATGAATTTTCCAATTTTCCTTTGAGCACATTTATTTCCTGCATGTTGGGACCCTGCAACAAGCATGTCATCTACATACAATAACAATATAATATAGCTTCCATCATTTTGATTTTTAAGATAAACACAATGGTGAGAGTGACATCTAGTAGAACCTTGTTCAAACATAAACCTGTCAAATTTTAGATACCACTGCCTTGGCGCCTATTTTAAGCCATACAAGATCTTCTTCAATTTGCAAGCTAACTTCTCTTTCCCTTTGACCTCACACACTTGTGGTTGCTGCATATATATTTCTTCCTCCAAATCCCCATGGAGAAAGGTGGTCTTTACATCTAACTTCTCAAGATGCAAATCTTTTTATGCCACTAAATTTAAAATAGTTCTAATTGAATTCATTTTAACAATAGGAGAAAAAATTTAATCAAAGTCTATACCTTTCTTTTGTGCAAACCCCTTCACCATAAGTCTAGCCTTATACCTCTGTTTACCTCCATCTTCTTCCTTCAACTTGTAAACCCATTTATTATGCAAAGTTGTTTTACCTGCAAGCAACTTGACTAAGTCCCAATTCTGGTTATGCATCAAGGATGCCATCTCTTCTTCCATGCCTTGATCACACTTCTTCCTAGTTTCTACCTGCATTGCTTCTTCATATTTTTCCAATTCACCAGAATCAGACAACAATAAATAATATAATGAAGGAGAGTATCATTCAAGGGGTCTACTTATCCTGGTATATCTTCTAAAACCACTTTCAGGTTTTTGAGGTGCCTGTTGTTGTTGTGGTTGTTTTTGTTTTTGTGGCTACTGATCATTATGATTTTCAGGAACCTTTACTTTTTTGTGATCTCATCAAGCACTGCATATTCTTTGTTTTGATTTTCTTGTTTCTTTCCCTGCATTTGATCCTTATACAAGACCTTTTCATTGAATATGACATCTTTGCTCCTAATGATTTTGTGATTTTCATAATCATATAAGCAATAACCAAAATCATTTACACCATATCCAATAAAGGTAAATTTCTTTGATTTTGCCTCAATCTCTGTTCTATTTTCTTTATTGATATGGATAAAGGCTTCACAACCGAATGTATTTAAAAATGAATAGTTTACCTTTTTACTTGTCTACGCCTCCTTTGGAATACTGCCATCCAAGGAACTTGAATGCCCTCTGTTTATTAGAAAAAGAACAATATCTACAACATCTGCCTAAAATTGCAAGGGAAATCCTACATGATATATCATGCACCTTGCACGCTCCATGATTGTCTTTTTCATCATCTATAACACACCATTTTCCTATGGTGTTGTTGTAGTGGCTACAACCACCCTCTAAAATTTTGCATATGCTTCGTTTCGGAGCCTCCCTCCTAAAATCACAGTAGCTTATCTTACGCTGACCCAGGTACTTATGCTTTATATTAGTTTTATCTTATGCTTAGGGCTCTTGTTTTATAACTTGCTTTGCTTTCTAACCCACGACACGATCTCTTCATTTGTTTTCAACCGGGCTGCAGGCTTGCCTAGGTGAATTGCATAATCCTTGAGGGAAACGAACCTTCATTCTAGGAATTATGTAGTCCAAGCTTGTAGTGAGCCTTCAACTCCAAAACTATGCAGAGCTAGCTAATGGCTTTCCATCAGCTCAGAAACTAGGCAAAGCATGAGAAGCAGCCTGAGCCTTTCATCCCAGGAATTGCGTAGAAGTGTTTCCTCAATAGTTGCCTGGTGCATGAGCTAGTGAGTTGTTCAATTCCCCCAAGCACTGCACAATCTCTTCATGCATGCATGGCAGCTTTTTCCCACAAAATCAAGAAATCAAAAAGCGAAAAGCATTCCTAAAAAACAGGGATTTGTTTTTAGCAGTCGGAGTTACAGTTGAGTTATTTTTGGAAACTACCGCCATGTGTCACTTTTTCCTATATTTTTGGCCTTCGCATCATAAACCATAAATCGAACAAATCTATTTAATGGACATCCCATAGCTCACTTTCACATTCAATATTGGAGCCCTAGCATTCCTAAGGAGATCTAGGAACCTTCGGTACAGTTGTCGCAGAGTTTGTGAGTAAGTCTTGCTTTTCTAGTCTTTTGCTACTTTTTCTGTCGCTTTTGTTTGCTTGGCTTGTGGGAGTGTTTTTTTACCCATTTTATTAAATGATCGTTGGCATTTTGATTTGTTTTAGCTTGTAGAAGTGTTGTTTTAGGTTTTTCATTTCCTTTCCCAAGTGTTGCATGCATAACCCAGTTTTTGCACTAATGATCATCATTGCGGTGACTCTCTCCACATGCTTCATTGTTATTCAGTTTGATTGATTTATGCACTCATTTTGTTTGCATGCATCATCATTCACTCAGATATGCACCCAGCTTCACTTCTACTTTCAGATATGCTCATTTTCATGTTGTCATTGGGCAAATCTGGGTTTCCTTGGCCCGAATCTAGCTCTTCCCAGGCATGCAATACGCATTTTTGGATCTCAAGGCTCTGCCTTGGCTCCAGGAATTGCACAAAGACTATCAAGGCCTAGTTCCAACTACATGTTGCACAGTTCCAGGAACCAATCTTGAGCCTTGGTCACTGGAATTGTGCAATGCATAGTCCCAACTGGCCTGAGCCTGACTGAACTACACATCATGAAGTTCGAGTCAGTAGCACCTCCCCACTAGTAGCTGAGACTACATAATGCGCAAAACCAGTTGGAAATCAGTCACCTATGAGAGCCAATATTGTGCAATTCTTCCCAGTAATTACCCAATTTTTTGTTTGGTTTCTTCTTGAATTACTTTGGTTTCACGCTAATATTTGCATTCCATGAGTGTCCTCATTGTCTCCAGGTACAACAATTATTGAGAAACTCTCCACAGTTACAAGTACCATGGCTTCCAAGAGAGCTGCATCAAAGGATATTGTTGAAAGTAGCACTGGTGATGCAGTTGAGTAAGTGTCTGTGAGTTTACCAGTTTATGTAGACACTCATTTTTCATTGAGAAGGGCATGAAGTTAACATGGCAAAAAATCAAGGAAATATTTGTAGGGGACTTCAAGGAAGATATAGAATATTGGCAAGTGTATGTCAATATCCATCGGTCATGCCTACACAAGGTTGCATGTAGGTACCACACCTTCCCTTATGTGGACATCATCCATTAGATTGTCTCAAACATAGATCCTAAGACTATGACATTGAGCAGTGCCGGTGGAACATAACTTGCTACCTTCAGGTCAGAGAATTATCATCAAATGTATCACTTACCCCAGCTAATGACCGCATGGATGAGATTTTCTATGCCACCCATAGCTTCGTGAACACCAGGGATATTATAAAGCTTTGGGTGAAGAAGCCATCAAAATTTATATCCACACCCAATCATGTTTACAAGACGAAGTCACTCAAAAAGGTCTACCAGTTCTTGATCATCTTTGCATGTAGATTGTATGGTCAAGAGAGCACGGAGACCTTTCCGCAAAATTGGGTGGTTGTGTTGGACTAGTTGGTGAATGATGGAAAACCATTTAACTCGTCGAATATGTTGGCTCATCAGTTGAAAGTCCATGTGACTAATGCCCGGAATCCGCCCAAGCATGAGCAAGCGAGATTCTACATGTTCGTGTATTTACTTGATGCAACAGGTGCCCAACATCAGTTTCCTAGCATGGGTTGGATGTGGACACCACACGAGCATGACATCAATATTTATTGCAAGTTTCTTTCTGAGTGCAACTACAGAGGAGTTATGGCGAGGCTAATTAACCATTTCATCACCCGGGTGTACAAGTTAATCTTTGAGTAGGCTCCACCTTGCATGTCCCAGGAAGTGATAGAGGCATTACTTAACATTGCAAATTCGTATGCCTCACCCAGTGGCACCTTCATCCGGATGTTTGGCTTAGAGAATCCTTTACATGTTCTACCAAGGTTTTACACGGACAATTTGGTCATGCAAGAGGTCAAATATCACATCTCCATAGTGTTATCAATAGGGTTGCATAGGAGGAATAAGGCACAATGGCCTGCTCTTCCTTTGCAGATTAGATTGTAAGAGATTAAGAGCTTGAAAGATGCAGATGTCAAAGCCAAGGAGATATCGAAGTATGAATTTGGTACCAGAGGTTACGATTCGTATGATTCCCACGAGATTTGCAAGAACCACTGTGCGAGAGTGTATTATCCAAGGATCCACACGGCATGTCATTGGGCAGAGGAGAACCCTTGGAGGTATTGTTACAAACACTCCAAGCTCAATCAACCAATTAGCATAGCCACAGAATGGAAAGTTTCTCTATAGGCAACAAAACCGCAGGAAGCAACAACAACAACAAAAATAAGCAGCAAACCGGCGTAGGATAAGGGTAAGAAGAAGAGTGTTGAGAACCCAGAGGCTGAGTAAAGCTACAAGTTCAAATAATATCCTATCATTGAGAAATCATCTTTAGCACTGGAGGCAAAGAGGCAACAACGCATAAAGGGAGCAGAATGGAGGAAGAGAGAGATGCAAAGGTTGGAGGAAGCATAAAGGAAGTTGCAGGAAACAGACAAGAAGTTGAAAGAAGAGCAAGAGATAAGGAGAGAGAGGGAAGAGAAGAAACAATAGGAACAAGAGGAGGGGCAAGGCGCGATCATAGAGAAAATGGCACTCATACAAGTTGAGGAGTCAGAACAGCCAGTAGATTAAGAAGAGGGTGAGCAGATGCAGGATCATGATCTTTCTCAGCAAATTAAGCAAATGGTTGAAGCAATGGACATGAAGTTGGGACAGGAGCCACAAGACCAAGATACTGACCTCATGCCGAGAGAATTTGGGGCCACCCCTCAGTCTGCATCACCTCCAATATCAGAACCAGTCTCAAGCGAGCAAAGAGAGGATGTTCTCCTTGATGACGATCCAGTGATGGATGTGTACAATTTTTCATATGATGAGTTGCAATAGAGGATTGTACAAGGGCAGAGAAAGCATTTCTCGGATGATCACGCATCACTTGCATTTATGAAAGAAAGGGTGATAGTGTCAGATGTTAGGAAGCATCCAGACACCATGGTCAATGCCACTATTGGGTGTTTTAATTGTCTGTTAAATCCCTGTCATTTAATTGGTCATCCCGAGGATTTCGTAAAACTTAGAAGCAAACCAAAATATATGGGACCTCAAATGCAACTATAATAAGCTTTAGAAAATAAGTTATGGAAACTTAAGGGAATGCAATTATAAACTAATTAGAAGAGCATATTACAAATATAAAATTTAACTAAGTAATTTCTAATTCATTATGTAATAAGCAGGAGAAGTGGCTCCTAACTTAGGAGAACCAGATTTGTCATTCTTCTATAATACTACTTCATGAATAGAAATCAAAAACCACTAATGGGCAATAGCTTAAGATGCTTAAACAAATAATAGAAGAGACTCCTAACTAAGGAGGTCCTTATTGTTCTTCATTACAAATTCATTCATCATTAATGTCATTGTTGGAAAACTAGAAATTCAGAAAATCACTTAAAACTAGAAAAAGAGAATGAATTTCAATTATTAATCATATTAGATGGAAGAGCGCCTAACTTAGACCCTTGTTTGTCCTTTCATATGCTGATAAGATTTAAATTAAAATTCATTCATTAATAATGAAAAATCTTCAAACATCTAAGTAATTAAATGAAAATAAAATATATAATGAAATAAAATCTATGATGAAATAAAATGTTTTTTTTTATCCTTTTAGAGTGAGATCAGTTCTCTTAAGAACAAAGTGACAAACTATTCAATAAATTCATATACTACATTAAGACAATTTATATCTAAAATTATAGAAAGAAAAATTTATTCTATTCCATCATAAGTTAGGATACATGCTCCAAAAGTCCTCCCTTTGGAATGGAGGAGGTACTCCTATTTATACAAAAACATAAGCAACTAACTCATTAATGGAGATCCATTAATCCCTCCTAGATCCACAAATCGTTCATATGGTTACAACCAATATGAGACACATATTCCTTTATCCATGATTTTTCTCCATGAGATATGCTTGACCCCTATCCCAAATCTCCTTCAAATCTTCAAGAGAATTCGAATTTGAATCTTGGAGGCCACATAAGAGTGTCTTGGAACCTTCCAAATCACCTACACATGTCACCAAACTCAAGCCACTTTTAGATATAAGCAAATACATGTTATTTTTCTAACTTTTGATCATAAATTCACTTTAAATATATAAAATAAATAACTTTGGAAAATGAAAATAGGAACCCATATGGTAATGGAAATATAATGATAATGTGACGAAATGAGGTGACAAAATGAGGATAAAGGTGAAAATGGAGTGAGAGTGTATGCTAATTTGGCGGCCCAACATACCCCCCAACTTAAGTTATTGCATGTCCTCATGCAATATATTGCATTGATTTACTTTAATCATGATTGATCTTTTGAATTGTCTTCCTTTTATATGAACTTTGGCTGATGTTAATTCTTCTTTCATATTCGCATAATCATTTGATAACTTTGTTCCTTTTGAAAAGTGTCCTTTTGAAAAATATTTGATTGCAACATATTACTTTGGTTGGTTCTTGTGTGGCAACCAACTTTTATTAGTATTGATTCTTGTGTAACAATACTTTTGTTATTTTTGTGTTGCATAAAAAGACTTTGAAAACATTTAATCAACCATTCATTCTATGATCATCATTTGCAAAACATCTAACGTTTTGAATCATAATGCAATAGTAGTTATTTGGAAAAGTATGTTGGTTAGAATGGCATGTGTATAAAGGACATATATGACACATGAAAGGTGATAATGCAATATGAATGTGATATATATCGCAAAATGCGAATATGAGGTATGAACATGAATTCGCCCTCCAACTAGAGCTATGACAATGTGAAAAAGGAAGTGAGGAACTTTCCAAAGTTACAATTTTAAGCATTTTAAGGAATTGCATCACTAAAAATTAGAAAACCACATACCTTCACTTATCCTCAATGTACATGAGTTGTGGATGCTGAACAGTGTGGTCACTGATGTTGTTGGATCATGGAGTATGTAAACAAAGGAATTTGGATCTTCTTCTGTGTTCTCTTTGCTGATGACAAGGTTTGAATCTTTATTGTTGTTTTGACAAATTGCTCTGCTGCAAACTTCTGAAATGATGTAGTCTTCAATCGTTACTAAACCGATAGTACAATTGTAGTCATGCAAATAAATGTGTCAATGTCGAGCATGAAGAGAAGTCATTGGATTACTGACCATTAATGCATGTCATTAACCAATGCAAGGAAACTTACCATTAATGTCAATGAGTGCCAAGGTACCTAAGTACATCTTGCGAAGGGTGAATAGATGAGTCGATGTTGAGCCACTTGCAAGATCCAACAATCAAGGGACATTGGTGTATTCCCATGATTGCTGGTGAGAGAGCCTGTCGTTAAGGCATACAAGCCTCAAGGTACTACTAACGACTCTAGCCTTGAACCTAGATAATGTGTTGATGTCGATAGGCCAATACTTGTTAGAAGGGAGGCCTTAAGGAATGCTCCATCATCTAACTCGAGCATGAAACAATAATTTTGAAGGATTATGGATGAGAAATTTTGCAGTGGATCAAGGTTTATTTGGAAAAATGAAAAAGAAATGGAATGAATCAGCTGTGTAGAGGAGCTGAATGTTTTATTGTTGGGATACAGGTTAGTGAAAGTGAGGCAGAAAATGACTGTGAAGGAAAATTTATTGACTGAAAAAGTGAGAATGAAATGAAGGTTTTATTTACTGAAAAAGGAGGAATACAATGATCAATGTAAAGGGAAATGAGGTGAATGTTTTATTGACTGAAGAAGCATGGATGCAATGGAGGCACTAACATCTAAAAGGCTTGCAAGTGATGGATCTTATCTAACATCATGTGCTCATGCATTGATGTTTCATCTTTTTTGTTGATTTGATCATTTTCTTGTGAAAGAAATGTGATCTTTGAGAGGCTTTTCAATGATTTGATATATATTATGACAATCTCCCCCTTGGATTACCCAAAAGCAAGTCCTTGTGCTTGAAATGGGGTCTTTAAAAGACAATGTTTGCTTGTGGTCATTTGTTTATCTTCCTGGAACCTGCAAAAACTTAGTACTTTTTTCTGTAATGAAATGTAAGTTTATCATAAGAGAGAGGTGATCAATCTCTCTATTTATGACATTTACAAAAAAAATTGAGAATTGGTACTAATAAAACAAATTCATGAAAGAAAAACCGAAAGAATATATACTTGTGTCGGAACTAGTGCCTCATTTTACCTGTTATATCTTGTCAGCAATTTCTTCATTCTTTAACTGTTTCAAATTCTGATGATATATTTCTCATTATGTATATCTCGTCGAGATATTTCCAACGATGCTTGAATCGTCGAAATCCGATGTCGTATGAGAAAGTTGTGTTTATTTATTTGGGTGAAACAGTGAAGATTGTCATAAGGTTTCTTAGTGGCAGGATTGCGCCCTTCCTACATCTAAATATCTTGTCTATCTTCTTTGGTTGAGCCATGACATAAAATTTTCCAGTTCGTGATTTCATTGGCTTCTGTACTTGCAAGACTCAAAGAAACATGATCATATAAAAATACTTTATGAAACGAAAACGCATGTCTACAGGATTCAATCTTCAATCTACAGGATTCTCTTCAAGGCATTTCGCAAAACAATAATCTTGTAGATGAAGCACCTTTTTCATTCTTCTTCTTGATCCATTTAGAGTGTTGAAAAATGGGCTGGCAGATGGAGGGTGACTATGTAATAGTGATGTGGCAGTGGGTGACATGGCAAATGGATGATTTGACATGTTGATTGTTTGACTGATGATGTGGCGATGAATGGGCAATATTGGCCAATGTTGTGCTACCATGTGCCTGGCAAAATTGTTGTTTAATTAATGTTGTGTCAAAAATGTAGAATAATTAACAAATTACAATCCCCTTAAGATTTGAACTCATGTCCTTCATTATGCAATTTGAATGACTTACCAATAGATCACAACTCACATTCACGAATTTAATGGAATTTTGGAAATTTTAATTATTCTAAAAATGAAAATTGAAACAACAACATGACAAGTGGCCAATCTAAATTCAAGATTTTTAGGAAAATATGATTCCAAAATATTTACCAAATCATTTTTCATATCTTTTGAATTCATACTTTCCAAGATTTTTAGGAAAATGGGATTCCAAAATATTTAAGAAATCATTTTTCATATCTTTTGAACTCATCCTTTTTGCCTAGAAAGTGGATTTTTTAACCAAATTTTATTTTATAAAAGCTTGGGAAATGTTTATAATTTTTTTATATATATTTTTTGTTGCAGATTGTAAGCATGGAGAAAATATAACTTCTGAAAATTCTGCAGTAATTATTTATTTTTTACCTTTTTTTTTTGTTATTTAATTATTAAATTTTTTTATCATTTTTTTAAATTTATTGATTGATTTTTTTTCTCTGCAACTTGGCAACACTACTGGGTGGCTGGCCATAGCTTTATGGTTGAGCCAATTGATGGCCATGGCCTTGCCTGCTGGCTACATTTAATTGAAAAACCGTTTTTTT